>JAJOHK020000499.1:0-24690 GCA_022457215.2 Leucocoprinus gongylophorus | reverse complement strand
GCTATGACAGCTGACAGTTCCCATCAGGTACAAGTTTTGATCATGTGATAGTAACAGCTTGCACACGGACCATCACTCTTTTGTATATATACCTTTGTGTCTGAGGGCTAGACCTCAGACTTAACAATATCAATTATTCTTGTTGATACTTTTCATCATCTGTCAATCATCATATCCTTATACTAAACCCCTGAAACACTATTCAGCCCCAGTATCACAACTAGTGAGTATCTTATTTGTGATACTATGTACAAAGTTCTCAAAGTCCTAGCTAGATACAAGTTATTTTTACACTTTGAAAAGTATAAGTTTAACAAGTAGCAGATTAAGTATTTGGAACTAGTAATTTCAGAGGATTGAGTGGCAATGAACTCTATCAAGATAGCTAAAGTTTGTGACTGGCCCATTCTATGGAGTTGTATAGATATACAAGCATTCCTGGAATTTACAAATTTCTATTACAGATTTATCTATAGCTTTTCAGATATAGCTCACTCTCTTTTTGATATCTTCAGTAACAACATCATCTAGACTTGAAGACTGGAACAAGAGTACATATTTACCACACTAAAGACAATGATTATTTTAGTCCCAGTTCTAGTCTCCCTAGACACTTTTGTATCATTCAAAGTTAAAGTAGACAGCTTAGACTTTGCAACTAAAGTGGTCCTATCTCAACAATTCAAGGAGAATAACAAGTAAAACCTAGTTATGTTCTTCAACAAGTTCTTATTTGTAGTGGAGTGTAACTATGAAATTTATGACAAGGAAATATAGTGGTTATTTAAGCTTTAGAGGAGTAGAAACACTTTTTAAAAAATATAGAAATCCTAGTAAAGATTTGAATAGATCACAAGAACTTGAAGTACTTTATAATAGCCAAGAAACTAAACTATAGACAAGTGTGGTGGTCATTATATCTTGCTAGATTTAATTTTAAGCTATATCATTATCCTAGCTACTTAATGGGTAAGTTTGATGCACTGTCACAAAGACCAGACTTTAGTACTGGATCTCATAACAATAAGAGTGTGGTTTTAATCAAACCAGAGTTTCTTGCTGTTTAAGTCTTAGAAGATATAGCAGTTAAAGATGAGAAGAAAACACTACTGAGAGATATTTATCAGAAAAATCAATTGGAAAAGCAAGAAAAGTCAGTAGTAAAAATGACCTCTCTATATATGTTGTCTCTGATAGTAAACCCCAATTTGTTGCTCTATTTATAAAGGAATTGTACTACTTGTTTGGAATCAAGATCACACTCTCCACTACTTAGTACTTACAAACTGATAGACAAACTAAATAAATCAACCAAGAGCTAGATCAGTATCTCTGGCTATTTATAGGTGAAAGGCAAGATGACTGGCATGACCTTCTTCCTTTGACTAAATTTCAGTATAACAACCATGCATACTCATTCACTCAATAACCTTTCTTTTTTCTTGATACCTCTTATAAATAGGTTTTGAGCTCTACCAGAAAACATCAAAGATAGAAAGAGTAGCCCAGTTCATAGAGCAGATAAAGACCACACTAGATAAAGCCAAGGCTGCTATTCAAAAATCTCAGAAGAACTTGACCTAGTACTACAACTGACATTATGCACCTATCCACCAAACTGTTCCATCAGCATTTAGAAACATATATGATAAAAAAACAAGTAGGCCTAATATCATATAGGTTGAAACTATCTTTATCTATAAGAAGGTTACATCTAGTGTTCTATATAGTCAAACTTATAGCTACTACTAAAAATCCAATATCAGAATAATATATACTATCTTTACTGGATCCTATGGTAGTAAATAGAGTAAAAGAGTAAAAGGTAAAGAAGATTCTGAATAGTTATTAGTACTATAAGTGATATTAGTACCTTATTAAGTGGAAGAAATTTGGACTCAAGTGTCAAGCATAGTTCATACTGGGGTGAAAGTCTGTGCAACTTCAGATGATAGAGAAAAGTCCAAGATAGGAGTAAGTACTGATTTGGTATGTCACTATTGAACACCAGAGATCAAGTTCAATAATAATTATCTTCATCAATTATCAGACTAGAAAATTACAGTATAACTACTAGTTTTATATACAAATGAATAGTATAGGAGATGCTCAGGATTTCAGTGGTAAAACTTCTATTACTCTGAGTGGAGATTTCAGTGTTGAGATACTGACAGAGATAACTCCATCATAGAAGACCAAGTTGAATAGGAGTATCTCTGCCATGAAAGACGGAATACCTAGATGGTTGTAGCACTGCCATAAGACATATTGCAAGAAAGATAGCCATTATGAAAGGCAGGCTTGTATAATTTGTAGATGATATCACTGTAGGGATGTAATTTCTGGATGGGTGGACTTGCATATGACAGTATTCTCCCCTTAGAACTGAGCCTTCAAAGTCCTATTAAGTTTATCCAAAAATTCTGTGATAGTACCTAGGTCAATAATACATAAATAAAAAAAGAAGTTTTTTTGCTCTTGTTTCTGTATCATTATATCTTCTCTCACATCCTCCAACATTTTTCAAAATGATGCTGAAATGTTCAAGAAGCAGTGCTGTGAAATACAGCAATGACACAAGAAGAAGCAACAGTACCTCCTTCATTTGCAAGAGGTAGCAAAGGTCTGTCATGTAGAATATGCAGCTTAGAAAGCCAGAAAAGAGGCAGAGGCCAAAGTCAAGGAAGAGGCTGAAAAATGAAGGAGAAGGAGAAGTTGGAGTATATCCAATGACTCTAGGACAAGGTAATAGTAGAGAGTACTGAAGGATCCCAGGTTATGGGATCTAAGTACAGAGTGTTGTAGCAACTACTCGCTGGAATGGCACTTGTAGTTTGCTTACTTCAGCAAAGCTCTCAGTTGGCTATTTAGTACTGGAGATTACAAGAGAGCTTAACAAGAAGCCCTCGCTGCATTGCTCCTCTATTTATATAAATACATCATGGTCTATGCTATAACAATATTAACTGGCCCTTATGTCCATATGTCCACCTCATGTCTTCTTACTAAGGCCACCATGCCATATACATATATTTTGACATCATACTCTTAATCTCCACTATACATGTGTGCACCATGTATACACCATAAGGAACTATAGTTCTTTGATGTCACTTCTAACCTAACTTCTATCTAGACTCCTCTCGATCCTTTTAGACCGTTCTAGACTCTGTCACATGACTTCCAGGTCACGTGCTTTCCATCCATTGTAGACTAATAATACTAACTATTTTTGTCTGGCTAACCCTAATCCTAGCCAAAGTCTGTCCACACTCTCGTCTTATAACATAGAGAGGCATTCCATACTAATACTAACATTCCAGCTATGATCCTCACTTATAGCAGAGTTCTAAGTGCCATTGAAAAGACACTCTGGGAACTTGTGGAGGAGTACTAAGGAGTCTGGAGATCACTCTGGGACTTAGTAGAGGGCTAGAAGAGAAATATAGCCCAGTTAGAGAAGATTGGGGCTATAATAGAGTGGAAATAGAATTTGGAAAGAGAGTACAGGAAGGCAAAGAGTGGAGATGAAGAGGAGAGGTCCAAGAGTGGCCCTAGAAAAAGTTAAGAGAAGGGGACTTCATTATTTGCCTTCTGCTAAAATAGTAGTTTTGTTTTTTATTCTTATTTTAATTGTTATTTTCTTTTTTGTGATCTAAATATATGAGTAAAAGAATCAAGAAAATAAAATAAAAAGAAATTTTGAAAAGAAATTCCAAAAAGTGTGCAGAAGCTGAGAGTTAATAAAAATAAGTGAACAGAATATACTAAGGAATTAGTGTTACAAACTCAAAACCTTAGAGTTGGTTAAGAAAATGAACCTTGTATTGGGTTAATACAAGAAAACTCGATAGAGAACTCTGCACAGGATTGTCTACCTTATATACAAATACCTAATTGTCAAGATCATTGACGGTGGACTTTATCTTATTTTTCTTTTTTCCTCTTATTTTATTTTTCCTTTTTCTTTCTTTTATTTTTCTATTTTTAGAACAACTCGGGTTAGGGTTTATCAGTCACGCTGTCACATCAGTCACAAATTGATGGCATAGTCACAAGACTGATTACGAGACTTGGGAGAATGAAGTAGAAGGTACTAGAATAAAGTGACGTCATACAGCATGGGCAACACATGCTGGCCTCATGTAATACTCATGGTCATTTAGGGTAGGGTGCACAGTAGTTAGCATGGACCATGGGCTATAGTATATAAGGTAGACTACTTTGTCTTAGGAACTCTATCGAGTTCTCTTGTGTTACTCAATACAAGAGTTGTTTCATTGCTTAACACTGTGAGCTTTGAATCATAACACTAATGGTCTATATGAGCTATTTCTAGTCTACTCTAAACAACCATGTATATGTCTTAAGGTCAATATATATATCATACATTATATAACGTTATTCTTCCATGTGTCCTATGACTTGTGATTATGTCATCTAATGTAACCTGCTATGTAACAGCATGATCTTGTCACTCTAACCCTAATCCTAGTTCTAAAAATAGAATAAGAAAATAAATCAAAAATAAAATAAAAATGAGTAAAGAAAATAAGAAAAGTTTAAGTCCACTTCTTTCATTCTTGACAATTAGTAAAGAAAATTCCTGTTGGAAAATGCACAGAGGCAGGGAACAAGTGCAACAGCATGATTAGAACAATGGGAGAGAACTGGGCTTGGTGGGATATGTGATGTGGAAATCAGATACCAAGTCAGTGGTATAAGTGAGTTTGAATGTGGACTGTCAGGTGTAGTTTATACTAGGGTGGAAGTCTACAGGATGGACTTGTTGAATGACCTTGGCTTCAGCTTATATGCTGTGCTGTCTGTCTGCCACATGGTTGCAACTTCAGATGATGGAAAGAAGTCTAGGATAGGAGTAAGTGTTGAATAGTGTGTCGCCATTGAACACTGGAGATCGAGTTCAATAAGAGATTATCTTTGTTGATTATTAGACTAGCAAATTACAATATAACTACTAATCTTATATACAAACTAATAGTTTAGGAGATGCTCAGGGTTTCAGTGGTAAAACTCCTATTACCCTAAGTGGAGGTTTCAGTGTTGAGACACTGACAGGAGTAACTCTGTCATAGAAGACCAAGTTGAATAGGAGTACCTCCACTATGGAAGATGGAATACCCAGATGGTTGTAGTACTGCCATGAGACATGTTGCAAGAAGGGTGGCCGCCATGGAAGACGGGCTTGTATGGTTCAGAGGTGGTTTCACCATAGGGACGTTATTCTAGATAGGTGGACTTGTATATGACAGTATTTCCCCCTTAGAACTAAGCTTTCAAAGTCCTATTGAGTTTATTCAAAGTCCTATTAGGTTTATCTGAAAATTCCGTGATGGTACCTAGGTCAACAATACATAAACAGAAAAGGAAGTCTTTCACTCTTGTTTCTGTATTATTATGTCTTCTTCTGCCCTCTCTGACATTTCACAAAATAACACTGAGATCCTCGAAAAGCAGCTGTAAAAGATGTAGCAGAGGCACAAGGAGCAGCAGCAGCTCCTAGCCTAACTGGAGGAAGTGGCGAAGTTACATTGGGCTGAGCATGTGGCTCAGAAAGCTAGGAGAAAAGTGGAGGCCAAAGCCAAGAAAGAGGCCGAGAGGCAGAGGGTTGCGGAGGAAGAGGAGAGGAAGAAGAGGATGATGGAGTACCTCCAGCAGCTCCGGAACAAGGTGCTAGAGGAAGAGGCTGCCCTATTGGAGAGGGCTGAAAGATCTCAGATTGTAGGGTCTAAGCGCAAGGAGATTGCCACAGGAGACGAGGAGATACAATAGCCCTCCAAGAAGGCTAGGGGGAAGCAACAGGAAAAGTACCACAGAGGTATGGCAGTGAAAATGGAGGGTTCTAACCCCTGCGAAAGGTGTATGTGCGCTGGGTAGGATTGCCTGGTGCACCCCTCAAGGTAAGTACTTAATAATTATACTTATTATTATTTTTTAATAATTTTCTTCTTCATAGCCACTCTCTTGTCTGTGCTGGGTACATCACACTCAAGTAGCAGTATGTACCTTACACCACTACCAATACTCTGGCCATGATCCCCACTTATGGTAGAGTTCTAAGTGCTATCGAAAAGGTACTCCAGGAACTTGTAGAGAAGTACCAAGGAGTCAGAAAGTCCCTCCAGGACTTAGTGGAGGGCCAGAAGAGGAATACAGCCCAATTGGAGAGAATTGGAGCCACAATGGAGTAGAGATGGGGTTTGGAAGGAGAAAGCAAGAAAGAGGAGAATGGAGATGATGCAGAGGGGTCCAAGGATGGCTCCGGAGAAAGTCAGGAGGAGAGGATTCTATTGTATGCCTCTTGTTAGTATAATAGAATTTTTTATTCTCTGTAAATTAAATGTGTGAGTAAGAAAAAAAACAAGAATTAAAATGAAAAGAAGTTTGAAGTTTTGAGAAGAAAACCCCAAAAAGTACATGAAAGCTGAGGGTTAATGAAAATAAACGAACAGAATATACTAGAAATTAATGAAGGAAAATCCCTGTTAGAAATGTGCAGAGGCAGAGGACAAATGCAGCAGCATGATCAGAACAATGGGAGGGGACCATACTTAGCAGGATATATGATGTGGAAATCAGATACCAAGTTGGCAGCATGAGAGAGTTTGGATATGGGAATCCATTCAGATTTGTCTCCAGTGTCTTCATACCCTAGCCAGATCACCTTGTACAGGAGTTTGCATGCCCGTCAGCGATCAATGATACATGGAAGACTAGATGAACAGAGCACATAGACTCTAGAAGACAGAGAGTGAATAATAAAGTACTAGACTGGACAATGATTTTGTAAGGTCCAAGATATTTTTCAGAGAGTTTCTTTGAAGGCTGAGTGGTTCGGAAAAACTGAGCCTTGACAAAGACTTTGTCACCTACTTTGAAATCAGGAGTGGAAGAATGTCATGCATCAGTGGATTTCTGATAATACTATTGGGCTGCAGAGATTTCAGTCTTGAGAGTACTCTGTAATTCATCAAGATCCACAGTCATAGGCTCTGGAGAAAGCAATATCGTGTTCAGAATAAACAGTGATGTTTGGATGATATCCCATATTAGCAAAGAATAGAGAAACACTAGTAGTAGCACTCAGAGCATTATTGTAGGCAAACTCTGCAAGAGGTAGAAGTTTGGACCAGTTGTCTTGCTGGTAGTTATAATATATACGGAGATATTGCTTGAGTGTCTAATTTGTGTGTTCAGTTTGTCCATCACCTTCAGGGTAGTAGCCTAAAGTGAAGTGAAGACACATGTCAAGAGCAGTGCCTAAAGATTAAAAGAAGTTTGACACAAACTCTAAGCCTCTGTTAGAGGTGATATGGGAAGGAACACCATGTTTGGAGAACACATGAAGAATGAACAGATATGCTAAGACTAAAATAGTGTTAAACCCAGAGGATGATGGAAGTTTCTCAATGAAGTTCATAGAAATGGAATTCCATAGCCGTTCAGGGATAGGGAGTTGTTTGAGCGATCCATAGGACTTGTGATGTTGTGGCTTGGATTGCATACAAGTAATACAGAACTTGCAGAATTGTTGTACATCAGCATGGAGACTAGGCTAGGAGTATCTGTGGCGGACTAATTCCAGTGTTTTATTTTGACCAAAATGTCCAGCAAGGATGTGATCATAATTGTACTGGAGAATGTGTGTACGGAGATTACCAGTAGATGGTACATAAATTCTGTTGTCAAGGAAGAGTAGACCATTTGGGTCCATAGACTACCAGCCATCTGCGGAGATGTGTTTTGTAGCAATTGGGTCACTAGGGAGAGCCAAGAGGATGTTTTGATGAAAGATGTCCAGATCTATAACTGTAGCTACATGGAAAGAAGGAAAAAAAAGAATGGTAGCTCGTACAGAGGCTGCAAGTTGTTCTTGAGTGAAGATAGGCTTTAAGTTGTGAGAGTTGACTGTGGTGTAGCCAGTATTCCCCCTTTTAAGATAGATGTCCCATTGTCTAGTGAGAGCATCTAGTTTGGTGCTAAGATGACCAGGGCAGAATCTGATGATAAGGTTGAACTAGGAGAGATACTCAGACCACTACACTTGCCTCCAGATCAATACCTTGGTGATAGAAAAATACTCAAGGTTCTTATGATCCGTAACAATGTCGATAGGATAGGCTGGACCTTCTAAATAGTGTCATCAAATCTTGAAGGCTTCAAAAATAGCAAGCAATTCCTTATTATGTGTATTGTAGTTCAACTCTGCCACAGTGAAAGTGTGGGAGTGAAAGACAACTGGGTGAACTTCATTATCTTCATTAAAAATGGAGAGGATTGCAGCGAGAGCATAGTCTAAGACATCAGTTTCCACGATGAGTTGAGTATTAAGAATCCAATGAGTAAGGATAGGTGTGGAGGTAAATGCTTTCTTGAGAGAATTGAAAGCATCTTAACAGGAAGAGTCAAACTTCCAAGGAATGTCCTTCCAGGTGAGGTGTGTCAATAGAATGACAATGTCCAAGTAGTTAAAGATAAACTGGCGGTAAAAGTTTGCGAAACCTAAGAAGAATTGAATGTCCTTGACTTTCTTGAATTCCAGCCAGTCTTGAATAATCTTTATTTTGTCGTTAGACATGGTAAGGCTAGAAGGAGAAAGGATGTATCCCAAATACTCTACTGACTCAGAGTAAAATTTGCATTTCTCTACTTTGGCATAAAGACCAGCCTTATAGAGACACTTGAATACTTTTTTTACATGCTAGTGATATTTGGACATGTTATTTGAGTAGATGAGTATATCATCCAGATAGATCACAATACAGACATCAAAAAGATTGGAGAAAATGTTATTCATAAATTTCTGAAAGGCTATGGGAGTATTGGCAAGATTAAAGGGCATTACAGACTATTCAAATGATCCATAATATATCCTAAAGACAGTCTTCTATTTATCATTGTTGGTGATGCAAACCAAATAGTAAGTATGGCAAAGATCTATCTTTAAGTAGACCCAAGCTTTGTGAGGTGAGTCCAGTAAATTGGAGATGAGCGGAAGTGGATAGTGATCCTTCTTAGAAATATGGTTAAGTCTGCAGAAGTTGACACAAAGGTGTAGTGAACTATTTTTCTTCTTAACAAATAAAACCAGTGCACCATGTGGAGATGAGACTGGTCGGACAAAACCCATGTTGAGATTTTTCTTAATGAATTTCTTCAGAGCTTCTTGTAATACTCGGAAGAGACATTGGAGAGATCAGAAGTTTCTGCAAGTTTTGCGGAGTTGGCCTGAATATCCAAAGAACAAAGACAGAGTTCAAAATTGTGGGAGCCTGGAAGTTTTGATGTATGCAAGAATGCTGCAGCACCAATGATAGCAATGTTAGGTCACCTAGAGTTAGACATCGAGATCTCAGATACAGGTATGGAAACTGTGGAGTCCAATGATTGCAGAGGGGTGTTCAAAAAAGACAAAGATGCCAATGGTATGTTGGCCGTGACGCAAGAAGAAGCGAGATTTTCCTGCAAAGATGAACAGAAGTTTATCGACCTATTTATCCAGTCAATCAGTGAATTGTGTCGGGCAAGCCAGTTGTATCCAAAGACTAAAGAGCAGGAAGAATCAAGCAGAGTGACATAAAAGTCTAGATTCATGTAATCACCAGTGGAAAAAATTATGGGCAAGTTGGTAATTTTAGAGATGATGCTGTTTGATGAACTATTAAACAAGTGGAGAGCAACTGGAGGGATTGCAGATGTCTTTAGATGGTGAGTATTCACAAATTTAGAGCCTACAAAGCAGTGAGTAGACCCTGAGTCAACAAGAGCTTGGAATGGAATTTTATTAAGATGATCCTAACCAAGAATCAAGAAAGAAGTAAGAGAAACAAAGAGTGAATGAGAATTGGAAAGAGTGGATGCATTGAGTTAAATCAGACTTGTTGCTGCATAGAGAAGTTCAACATGGCCCTCAGTCTGTGTGGAGTCCTGGGGGTCACTCTCTATTTTTCTGAGGGTTTCTTGGAAGCAATTGCTGAAGTACTGCAGCTCTTAGGTGAGACTGTGGTCTGCTTCTTAGAGCAGGAGTTCAACTTGTAGTCTCTTGTACCGCAATAGAGGCATAGGTTGTTTTCGAGGCACTTCTTGCACTTATCACTAATCAACTTACTGTTGCTGGCCAGCTTAGAAGAGAGGTCCACCCATAGAGTATTGAGTTGCTTCTTGGAAGCAGGAGACAAAAGTGACTTGGAGAAAGAGCTATTGGCAGATGAGGCCACTGGAGATAAATTTGCCTTATTCTGGAAGACTATGGCAGGACTGGAGGTGGAAGCTTTTCCTTGTTTCTAAGAGTAAGACTCAAAGGCCTCTTTCTCCGCCTGTCTTGCACAGTGGCGTTTACGGTCTTATTCCCAGTAGCAGTAATCAATGGTCATTGCTAAGATATACATATCCTGGAACAAGATAGGTTTTCCTTGTTCCCAGATAGAGATGGAATCCTGGATCCGATTGAGAAGCTCCTGATAATAGTGATAGCACAGAACACTATTTCTCCAATCTAATTGGGAGGCATAGCATATGAAGTCTATATTGTAGGTGGAAATCTTGTTGCTGGGCTTCATATAGAGATTGTCCAACATGTTCACTGCTTTACCAACAGGGTCTGAGAGACCAAAATGTTGACATAGCTCATCTACAAATAGGTTCTAATTGGAGAGCTATTCCTGAAAGATACTCTGGTCTTTCTGGTTGAGGCTCACCTCAAACCAGTCCTAGACTACTCCAGTAAGATAGATCATTACAAAGTTGATTTTCGCAATGTCTGTATCAAATTGTGCCAGATTAGCACAGAAATATAGACAATATTGGAACAGGAAATTATTAAGCTTGTCAGGCTCAGTGCCACTAAAAGTATCAAGAATATGGGCTTTAGTTCCCCTTGAATTAGTATTGGGTCTGGGAGTCTGATTAGAATTAAGAGTGTTAGTAAGTCGGCCGAGTACTTTGGCCAATTGTTCATTAGTATTATTACTCCGACAGAATTTTGACTGTGAGTGAGTAGAGGATGTGGATCTATTAGCTATATTATTGTTAGTACTAGAATTAGTGGGATCATCCTGCCAATTAGAATTATTGTCCGCAGGAACGATACTTGGGCCAGGAATAGGTAAAACTATCTGGCCAGGTTAAATTGTACTAGAAGGAGATCTCAGAGATGAATGGCTTCTTTAAAGGATTTGTCTTGAGCGTTATGGCACATTTGGCAGATAAGCTATCTAGTTACTGAAACACGAGATTGTGTTGAAGGGTGTCCCAAGAGGTGGGACTGGAGTTGAAAAGTTATGGTGAGATGAAGCCATTTGGACTTGAAGTATGAGGTAATGGATTGCAAACAGAACTGTGACAGAGGATTTTACAGACAGAACTGCTCAGAAGCAACAGCAGACTTGGGAGTTTGATAATACTGTCAGACATAGTTTATACCAGAGTGGAAGTCTACAGGATGGACTCGGAGATAAGCGGACTTATAAAATAACCTTGGCTTTAGCTTATGTGCTGTGCCATCTGTCTGCTGCGTGATCACAACTTCAGATGTTGGGAAGAAATCTGAGATAAGAGTGAGTACTGATTGGTGTGTCACTATTGAATACTGAAGATCGAGTTCAATAAGAGATTATCTTTATCAATTATCAGACTAGTGAATTACAGTGTAACTACTAGTCTTATATACAAACTGATAGTATAGGAGATGTTTGGGATTTCAGTATAAAACTCCTATCACCCCAAGCAGAGGTTTCAGTGTTGAGACACTGACAGGAGTAACTCTGTCATGGAAGACTGAGTTGAATAGGAATATCTCTGCCATGGAAGATGGAATACCTGGATGGTTGCAGCACTGCTATAAGATATGTTACAAGAAAGGTGGCTACTGTGGAAGGTATGCTTATATGTTTTGGAGGTAGTTTTACTGCAGGAATGTTATTTCCAGACAGGTAGACTTGTATATGACAATTTACAAAGATGAGGTTGAGAACTGAGGGAAATTCTCGAAAAGTATAGGAAATATAAGTGTGTTAGCCAAGGGTGTTTGAAAGTAGATAGCTATAGATTGTGATCCAGTCCACCATATAGTCTGTTTTCATACTAAAGTTGACATTTGGGAAGGAAGACCATAAATAGTAATACATGTTCCAGTCACCTATAATGATTATTGGTTAGTTGTGGAACAAAAAGATGGTATAGAGAAGGGCAGTGGCATATTTATCATGTTGTTTGTGGTTGTTATATAAGTTTATGATGTTGGTAGTTGGGTTATCTTGGTAGATTATGTTTAAGATTTGAATATCCTAGTCTTGAATGAGATCTGAACAGAATACCACCTCCATGCTGGGACAAGGTCAGAAATATGCCATGACATATGGTGAGGGGGTCATCTATACTTTGTGTTGTAGTAGGTAGGATTGGGGTCTGTGCTTTGTATTCCACTGATTCTTTAGTACCATTGGGTGAGATTTAGACCCACTATGGTTCTTGGAGGAGGAGAAGGTCAGCATCATTGAAGCATGTATTGAGAAGACCATGGACAGCACTCTCTTTCTTATTATAATTAAGTTGAATTATTTTGATGGTTGGTGACAGGGGGGATGGTGGATGAGATGGACATACTATTTATTTAGAAAGAGTTTTTTGTATGTCTATGAGAGCTTATTGGGCAGTCTCTTCAGTTATCCTGTTCAGATGTCTTTGCTGGGCACTCTGGAGGATGTTCTTAATTGAAATGATAGTATCCACCAGTGGTCTATATTAGTTGATATTGTTGAAAGATGTTGGAACAAAGCCTGAGTTGTTCCCAAGTAATAGTTTGACACTTTTAAGTTTGGACCTTAACTTTGTCTTGTCTCATAGGTTGTTTATATGTTGAAGACATTCTGGACAGTATATCTAGTTTGCTAGATGGTCCATGGCCTTGAGACTAGCACATTTGCAGTTTATGCATGATAGCTTTGTAAGTTGGTTGGCTCTTGCATCTTGGTTAACTTGCATTTCTGTATTATCTATAGTAGGAGCTAGAGGGTTGTAGTGATATGACTCCTCATATTCTTTACCACAGATTCTGTATTAAGGGAGTTATTAGTAAGTTGTAGTATAGTAGTCAAGGTACCAACATTGGTGGCATTGGGTAATAAGTGGACAGTCTGTCTATTCGTGGATAGTTGCTAGTCTACCAAATACAACATAGTTTTACTTGTTCAGAAGAAGTGAACATGTTAATCAAAGAAGTCTATTGCAAAGATGACAGAGGAGTAGGGTTGGTTGGTTAGTTTATTTTCTAGTCTGACCCACTGTGATAGCATAACTATATTGAGAGCTGTATATTCAGAGTTCACTTTGTAGAGATATTTGTATATTATCTGTGAGGTATATATGCCTAAGCTATTGTAGTTGAATGCTCTGACTTGTCTATTATGGCCTAAGGCTATGACATTTAGAAGTTCAGAAGCAAAGAAGAAAACTGTAGTAGCAGTCTAGTCAGCTCTAGTGAATGCAATACAGTTTTACTGAGTGTTCTATTTGATTGCTATGATTTTGAGATTAGGCAGAGTACCTCTGGAAGTGAGAGATACATTAATGTCCTAGACTGTAGTTACTTCATCTCTTCTAGAGTCAGAGAGTGGGATAGAGTCAGAGAGTGGGGTAGAGTCAAAGACAATGGCTAGATGGGTTGGTTGGGGCTTTGGACCAGAAGTTAGTAGTCATGAGTATGCTAGTCTTTTGGCTTATAGTGGCATTGGTATAAGACTTGGCATAGGTATTTTCTGGATTGTAGATGCTTGCACTCAGGCCTGAGTTTGGGAGTTGGTTGACTTTGACTGCTATTTGCTTGATCTCTTTAGTAAGGGACTTTAGAGCTTCTGAGATCAGGGAGTTTTGGTATATGGAAGTAGGGTTCTATTAGCCTGTTATAGTCTTATATAGATTAGCTGTAAGAACTGGAATGTGAGTTTTGGTCTATTAATATAAATAATTTCTTGGTTGACATATGAGCATTCTATAAATGTTTCAAGATTTTAGTTCTTAGGGTGCTATATGCTTTCATGTGTCCAGAGTTTCCTTGCAGATTGCTTTGAGTATAGTAAGAACATGTCAGTATAGTGAAGGAACTATTGAACACATCAGAGTTGGGTCTGATATGTTACTGTTTGCTAGCCTCCCCATCAGCTATGTTGAAATTATATCTATCTATATCTGATACTCAGCTTCTGTGTCTTTTAGCCTTGAGGATGATAGAAGTAGTGGGCTTTGTGAGCTGTTTTAGGAGGGTAGTGTATATGTAAGTTACTGAGCTAGTCTAGTTCGAGATTACTTGTATCAGTAATTCTCTCAAGCTCTGTGTTATTTTACAATTGCTTAATAGTAATATATTGGAGAGACAGTATGCTTTGTAAGGTGCCATAACTTAGTTAGCATCATGATGTGACATGATCCACGTAGTTGATGTGGGTCTAATAGATAATATAATACTACAAGAGTACTAGTCATCCCTTCTCTCTCTTGAACCTTTATCTTATATAGTAGTACTTATTAGAAATTTTAGGAATATAATATCTTCTACTGCAGCAATATATCCTACAACTTCAAATATGTCTCCTAACAATGATATAAACATGATCATTGACTTAACTTTTGATATTTTTGAAAAGAATTGCAACAATTATGATGAGGTAAGAAATTGCTTTCTAGTACTTAGTATACATCATTCTAAGTCTCTGTTCTTGTTCTCAAGTGAGTGTAACAAGGACTATGCTATGAGAGTCCAGAGAGAAAGCAACAAGATGGTTGAAAATAACCATGTTGTTTCATCTAATAGCTTATAACTGGAGTACATGACTCTTGAGAGCCAGGACAACTAAGTTAGCAAAATAGCTGACTCTACTACTAACTCAAGGCATCAACACATTGTAAACATTTGCCCTGCCTTAAACAATGAATCTACTGCTAGCAACAATGTAGTCAACATCTAGTTAAACTATGATATCAACCAAGCTCTAAACTCTGAATCTTGGGACAGCAACTTCCATACCATTTCATTTCATAGATTCATGGAACATCTAGCATCAGATGTCAAAAATATCAAGGATTCTCTAATCAGGATACACAAATATATACTAGATAAAGCAATTGATAGTAGCAAGACCAACAGTGTTAAAAATCTTGAAGGTGTTGGCAAGGCTGCCTGGAAATTTATCTTATCTTTCTATAAAGCATGTTGGGATAATTTGATTGTGGACAACTCTAAAATATTGTTCAGAAACAAGGTAAAATCTAAACTTAGTCCTCAGATTGTCAAGACACCTGTTAACATCAAAGGAAAAGAATTTGTTAAACCAACTTATGTTTCTCCTCTTTTGCCTCCTATTCTAGTGAAATTACCAAAGAAGATCAATGAAGTCTCCAAATACTTTAAGAAGAATCCACCCTCTACTCAGAAAAAGTCTTACACCCAAGTCTCTTCTAAGCCAACTATATCAAACATAGCTATGAAAACTCTGAAAATTAAGAAAGCTTTTCTAAATCTTCAGAACAAAAAAATCAAACAAATACAAAAACTCATCAGCAGTGATAGCAAACCCAAGCTGTGCATCAATATAACTATAAAGAAACCATTGCATAAACAAGTTATAGTCCCAATGAATATTAATAATACAAGAAAGTTCATAAAGGATTCTAGTACTCATATTATCAACATCAACAAGGCCCTTAAAAGCATCAAATCAAATGTCATGGCTAACTTTATCCAAATCAACAATAAGAGCATTGTCATTTCTACTAACAATGTTGCTAGTCCTTTGGACCTCCAAGAAATTGAAGAATGTATCAAAAGCTCTTTATGTGTTGAAGCCAACCAAATTGACTCTCCAAGACTGCTACAGTCAAAATTGTACCTCAAAATTGTTGATATTCCTTACCTCACCAAACAATCAAACACTTGTTTGTTCTCTAACAATATAGAAAAAATCCTGAAGAGCAATCACATCTTCAATGATATTGTTCTAGTCTTCAAACCAAAAGTAATCAAGATCTCTCCTAAGTCAGACATGTCCATTATATAGATCAATATATAGGATGTACAAAGTAGTACCAAAGCCAAAAGCCTTATCAACAGGAGGTTCAATGTGGGCAGCTTCATTACTACAATTTGTGGTGCAAACATGAACCCTAGAGTACCACAGTGTAAAAATTGCTGGAAATAAGACTATATAGCTAGTGTGTGTAGAATTCAGAGGTCCAAATGCATTAAGTACAATAGTTCCCACTAATTCATTCATTACTGCTAATTTGCATGGTGTTGCAAAGCCAATGATAAGATTAACCCATCTAGGTTAGAAACCAAGAAATACATCTCTTGCCTGCACTTCTTCAAGTGTTTGAATTGTAAAGGCAAACACCAAGCTGACTCTATAGATTACTTATTCTGTAAACACAGATTCAACAAGGAATAGTATACCAAGGAATACACCAAACTTCAGAAAGACTGAAAGATCTCAATTTATTCAACTATGAATAGTAACAAAATATAATTTTGAATAACTTAAAGATTTTTTTGCAAAATATTCAGAAGAATAATCTTATTGTAAACACTGTTCTTAAAGTCAACTCTAACTTCAACATAATCTTTATTCAAGAGCTGTCTTAGTCTACAATTCAATCTATCCCTAGTTCTAGTAACTGTGAAAGAGAATCTTTAGTTGGAGTTACTAACCACTTAACTGGCTAACCTTTGTTAGAATCTCTGAATCAGTGAATGACTTTCCTAGGTGTTGTGGCAACCACTTATCACAAAGACAAATGATTACACAAACAGTAAATCTCTTAGTGGAATATCAAGTGGGGAATTCACAAGAGAACTCGACAAGGAGTCTTTGCTAAATTAGCATCCTATATATACTAAATACATCTGGTCTGTGCTACAACCTCATGTCCACCTCATTTCCTACTCAAGGCCACCATGTTGTATACATGTGCCCTGACGACATCTTCTAGATCTTTCTACTATGTTCTAGGCTTATGACATCACATCATGTGACATGTCATGTGACTGCAATGTCACGTGCCTCTTCATCATCTCTAAAAAGAAAAGAAAAGAAAAACAAAATTCCTATGAAGTCAGAAAATAAAATAAAATAAAATAAAAATTGTCTATGTCCAGAGCGTCTCATAACACTAGGGTTGTTATCTATACCAACATTAGACTATCTTCACTTTGCTTTTTACTTCACAAAGATATTATCAATTATAAGGATATTCTCTTAGTCTCATTCTTCAACAACAACATTTTCTAGTTAATGAATATTTATTCTGATTCTTCCCATTCTGCTTTAAAATATCTCAAGGATACTAAAGCAAATATTCACAATCTTTTAATTATAACTAGTGACTTTAATATTCAGAATAGTTTATAGAATCTATTGTTCCCTCATCATTCTACTATTAGTAATGATTGTCTTATTGTCACTGACTCATTTAATCTAGATTTGTCAAGCTCTACTAACTAAGTTCTGACTAGGTACTCAGACAATGTCAATAACTCAAACTTAGTCATTGACCTCATGTTCCTCCACAGTGGGTCAAGCAAATTAAACAACTACTCAATATATCCCAATTGGTGCCTAACATTATACCATGTCCCTCTTACTATTACTATTCCTATCATTGAAGAAAGCATTAATTCAACCAAATGCTCAATAATCAAAGATAGCAATGAGAAAGCAGCCTTCATCAAGGACGTCTTCATATCCATCAGAAATCTCAACATGTCTAACTTATCTGACATAACAAGTTTGGACAACATCATCAATGAGTTCACTAATAAGGTCAAAAGCACTTGGGAGAAGAATTCCAAGATCATCAACATTATAAGACACTTCAAGAGTTGGTGGAATAAAGACTGCAACAGAAATCTAGTGAACTACAGGTCATCAAAGAACCTAGAGGATTGAAAAATCTTTCAGAAAATGGTCAAGAACATCAAGTGTGCTTTCTTCAATCTCAAAATTCAAGAAATAGCCAATAAAAACAAGGCCCTTGGAAACTTATGAATTAGGTTAACAAGTGAAAACTTCTAGCTATTGAAGCAATTAAATATAACAACCAACCATACCTGGAAATCAACAACCTGTGGCATGCACTTCACTCTTCCTTCAATACAGCTCTATATCACAACATTAAGGAAGACATCCTTAATAAAATTGATTTGATACCGCCCTCCTCTTAGGCTCTATTCTCAGAAGAAGAATTTATGAACACACTCACTAAATGCAATAATTTATTTACACCTGGCCCAAACAAGCTATCATGGAGTCATCTTAAGCATATACTTAAGAACAATGTGTGCTTGAATAACATTACCAGGATCACTAATGCATGCTTAGACTTAGGTTATTGGCTGTCTCACTTCAAGATTTCAACAACTATTGTAATCCCAAAACCCAACAAATCTTTGTATGATACATCTAAGTCCTTCAGACCAATCATTTTGCTTAACATCTTGGGCAAACTGATTGAAAAAGTCATTGGTGATAGACTTCAATTTTATGCAATATCCAACAACTTCATCCACCAAAGTTAACTTGAAGGACTCAAGTTTAAGTCTAGGACAGATGCAGGCATAGCTCTGACTCACATCATTCACTTAGGATGGGTCAAAAACCTTTCAACTAGCACCTTTGTATTTGACATCACCTAATTCTTTCTCTTACTTAACCACCATCTTCTCACTCTTATTCTAAGGAAAGCGGATTTTGACCCATGAGTTGTTAAGTTCTTTTTGAACTATCTTATTGGTAGAAAAACACATTACTTTTGGAACAGTTTTACCTCACCATCTTGTAATGTAAATGTTGGAGTAAGTTAAGGCTCAGCTCTTTCTCCTATTTTATCAGCTCTCTATCTTTCACTTTTTCTTCACATTCTTGAAAATCATTTAAAAATTCTTAAAATTCCGATTTTTATTCTATCTTTTGTAGACAATAGACTCCTCATTGCCCAGAGCAAATATTTTCATCTATCTAATTCTCTTCTCTTTTATAGTTACAATATCGTGTCAAATCTTCTTTTGAAATTTGGTCTTATAGTAAAACATTTAAAAACTGAAGTTTTCTATTTCACTAGGTTGCAAGACTCATTTAATCTCCCTCCACTCAATCTCTCTTCCATCAGTGGCCCTATCCTGCACCTCAAGGATTTCTGGAAGTACCTTGACTTTATTTTTGATAGAAAGTTATTATTCCATCAACATATTAATTTCTACTCCAATGAGGTGATTTCAACTGTCAAATGCATGAAAATCCTTAGAAGCCCAGTCCAAGGCTTGAACCCATATCAAAAATACCTCTTATACAGAAGTTGTATTCTTCTAATTGCTCTTTACAGATTTCAACTTTGGTACTACAACAAAGCTCCTCTGTCTTATCCTTTGAAGATGTTAGGCAAAATGCAAAGTAAAGCTGCCATCTAGATTTCAAAACTTCCCCTTCATTCAGCATTAAAGCTATTACTGGTCTTATTCCTATTAATCTTCACCTCCAGAAACTTAGTGGAAGGTTACAACTTTGAGCACATTCTCTTCCTTTCAATCATATTCTTTATTCTCTCATAGAGCCTAGAACATGTTCATTGTTCAATCAACATTTGTCTTCACTTAGGCTTCTCATAAGATGCCAACGCAACTTAGTCAAAGGTCCATTAGTTAACATGGATAACAGGTTCAATAAAGTATTTCCCTCTTTTGCTCCCAGTTGTAGAGTTATTGACATTTTCCCTAGTTGTTTCTCTTTCCATTTATTTAGTAAATAAAAAAATGATAGCTTCAAAACATGCATTCAGCAACTTGACAATTTGGCTATCAAATCCTTGAATATTCTTTTGTATGCTCTCGTCATCATAGATGCTAGCATTAAAAATAACATTGCTACTTCCATATCTCATATGCACATTCACAATAAACCCATCACCAAAACCCTCCATCATGTGGTTAATGTTATAAGCACAGAAGCTGAACTGTTCACTATCAGGTGTAGTATTAATCAGGCTACAAGCCACAATATTGTTTCAAAAATCATCATCATCACTAACTCAATCTATGCTGTTAAAAAGATTTTTGATCTTATGTCCCATTTGTTATGCACTTAAACCTTTGAAGTTAGGTAAAAGAACAAACTCTTGTATTAGAGTAAACACAAGAGAACTCAATAAAGAGCCCTTTACAAAGTAGTCTACCTTATATACCTATTTAGATGGTCCATGCTAGCTACTGTGCACCCTACTCTAAATGACCATATGTTAGGCATGAGGTCAGTATGTGGTATACATGCTGTATAACATCACTTCTTCTGGAACCTTCTACCTTCTTCCCTTATATCTTGTAATCTGTAACCATTACTGTGACCAATCATCACTCCAACCCTAACCCTAGAGTTCTAAAAATAGAAAATGAAAATAAATCAAAAAGAGAATGAAAATAGAGAAGAAAATAAAATAAAATTGAAGTCCATTGTTTTTAAACCTGACACCATCCTTATTAGGTTTATATATCATTCATCCTCAAAAAACTTCAAACTTTCTTCTCACATCATCAGAAGAATTCAATCAAATTTTGGAAGTGCCCTAGCCATTGCAATTGGGCTCTTTATAAAGCTATTGATAAGAAAACAAAATCTTTCAACTCTATCCTTTTCTTCCTTTGCAAAGTGTTATGAGACTTTAGCAAAAAAAATGAATGTAACAACATTGCAAACAAGTGGAAAATGACTTTCCAAGCATTAGACCTCAAGAGAAAGTATTTCCTTGATCTTCTTGATAATGATGACAATATCATTGAACTATCTTACATCAAAGATGGGTCTTGGCTAAAATTCTTTGACCACTCCAACTCTTTGTGTGCCAGAGTCTCAAGGGCAATTACCAATCATGCTCCAATTGGCAAATACAGACTTAGATTTTTCCCTAAAGAAGAGTTTAGGTGTCCATATGGGTTATATCCCATTAAAACAAGATGTCATATTCTTCATGAGTGCAGAAGGTTTAATGAATATTAGAATCTAAGAAGGGACTTGATTCACCACTTTGTCATATTCCTTGAATTTAACCCAAGTGTGTTTGCTTTTCTAAACTCCACTTCCTCATCAGTTTTAAGTAGAACTCACAATTAGTTTTGAGTAGTTTTCTTTTATTTCTTTTTTTCTTCTCTTCTCTTTCCTGTTTCTATTCTCTATATCTTCATGTTGTTTTATCTGTCTTATATGTAGTTACGACATAGCTACCATGGTCTGCCTATGTGCTCCATGTAATAAATTTCTGATTTTTTTTTTTAAAAAAGGGTACTAGTCACTAATAAACCTTGCTTTTCCAAACACTGGTTCACAAGAGCTTCATAACAGCAGCACTCTGTTTTCAGAACAATAGCTTATAAGTATTTTAAAAAACTCTTACTATATGCACACTTTTAGAACTTTTGCATTGTCTACATTACAATCTCTTAAACCTATCCTTCTTTGTCTTTGTCTCAGGAGATAGATGACTTACATAGAATATTTAAGTACTACCTCCTGTGAGTATATAGAGCAAGCTACTCAGTCACTGCCACTATGCTGCGCCACTATGCTGCTTATTTTCCTATCGATCAATTCCAGAGTATCTTGAATTTGAGACTGGAAATTTTCAGATCTAAAACACCAAATAATTTTTTTAAAAATTTTAAAGAACAATCTGCATTTCTAAACTCCTTCTTAACTCCATGGATAATCAAATAATGAAGAACTTGCCCGTCCACTCATGCATGAATCTGGAATAGAACATGCTTTATTTGTCATTATGTGTGCTTGTATGTAAAAGTGTTTTTTGTCCTCATCACATCCTAGGTCCTAGGTGAGGGATTCCGATATTTTGCACATAGGAGTCTCATCTTAGCTGCTTAATATCTTATTTGTGTAGCCTTTGCCTTTCTCTCTTCAGCTATTCATTCTACACTCCTGTAGCATCTTTTATTAATCAACCAACGCTCCACATTCAATCGAACTCCCAAAATATAATAATGTCGGAGCCTCGCAGACTGTCTTCCAGTCTGGAACCATCCCTGGAATCGATTGAGGAGGAAAGCCTCTTAGCTCTTCAAATTCAAGCATTTCTTGAGGCTTCAGACGAGGTCGACATTGACAAAGAAACTGTAGAGGATTTGATGCAAGTACTTTCACAGACACAAGAATCAGAAAACATCGACGCAGAGGGGTGTGTAAATGGCGGCGCGTCAAGTGACCAACAAAACAATGGCCAGTCCACTGAACCTGGTTCACAAGGTAACAATCTGAACTTCCATGTTAGTACATTCGCTTACGCGCGCCCTGAGCCAGTATGGACAATGCAAGAAGTGAAGGTGATGCTCCACCATCTGAAAGAACGCGGTTAGTGCTCGTTTCAGGGCGGTACTTGCGCTAAATATCTGAATCATTTGAATCATGGTAGGCACATCTTCCTTCATCAAGGAGTATGTCCTGCAAAGAAATGTACCTATTCCTCGTCTTTTGGAAGCACTAGGTATTGATCTGGTATGTTCCAATACCTAATTTTCTGTCCTCCTTTTGAACATCTGCGCGACAGTGTCCTGAGCTGCGAATTTTACGGCCGCAAACCCTCCTTTATTTTTTACAGGTAGCTATGTCGCACCAGTAAGCAGGTTGCTAGTCGTATAGGTTCTGAAAGTTTACGATTTGGCGAGGCTTCGTATGCGTGATAAACTTCAACAATATAACACGATCGCAGATGCCTTGAAGTTAATACAGAATTCCAAACGCGTTCTGATCCTCACTGGTGCAGGCATCAGTCAGCTGGCACCACTGATCTCCCGTTGTCACTGCCCGACTAACATTTTAGGTGTTTCCTGTGGGATTCCCGATTTCCGCTCTCGAGATGGCTTATATGCCTTGATAAAAACGCGCGGCGACTTTGATCTCGATGATCCTCAGCAAATGTGCGAATCTTACCACTATTGTCGTCGAAATCTCTCATACTTTTTATTTGTCCTGCAGGTTTGATATCCAGTTTTTCCGAGAGAACCCTTCTGGTAAGGCTCGCCCACTACCACAAAGATCTAACCTGGAATATTTTTATAGTGTTTTAGTATGTGATATGAAGTTGTCTTCTCCCATATCTGATTAGCTTATTTTCCTAGTTCTTTCGCTCGGTAAGCGTTTGCATACTATTGTGGTCACGGCGTTATGATCCTCTTGGAAGTCAGATATACCCTTCCAATTTTACACCTTCTCCCTGTCATCGGTTCATCAGATGCATGGAGACGAGAGGAAAGGTAACCAGGACGACTTTCGAGACGAAAGGCTACTGATCTTGTTTCTAGCTCCTCCGCGTAAGGTACCGTGTAATTAAAACCTGATTGACAGCTAACTCCACACTCTAGAATTACACCCAGAATATAGACACCCTTGAGACTCTTGCAGGAGTTCAACGTGTCTTACAATGCCACGGATCTTTTGCGAGCGCCACATGTATACAATGCGGCAGAAAGGTCCATGGCAGTGAGATAGAACCGGAAATCATGGCATGCAAAGTGCCCTTATGTCCTGTGTGCAATCCACCTGATGCTCAGCCAAAGAAGCGTAAGCAAACTCGAAGACAAGCCAAAGGTGAATGGGACAGTGACGCCGAAGAGGAAAGCGATGTACCTGACTACCCTGCTGGGATTATGAAGGTTTTCTTCTGTCACAATGACCCAAGCTCCTAATCTTACAACTATTCACCAGCCTGATATAACTTTTTTTGGCGAAAAACTTGACGACCAATTTGATCGTGCGCTTGCAGAGGATCGAGATGAGGTTGATCTCCTCATAATTATTGGGACGTCGCTAAGGGTGTCACCTGTTGCTGAAATCTTGAGTAAGTGCAGTAAATGTCATACCAATTGCTCTGAACGATCTCTCAACATCGATTATTGTCGTAGATCACCTTCCCCATTCAATACCGCAGGTAGGCACCCAGTACTTCAGCGTATGTGTACTCATCCCCAGTGATACAGATACTCATCAACAAAACGCCTATCCGACACATCAACCCCGACGTACGTTTCGGGAAAATGACATGACTTGTCAGCAAATCTGACCGGTCTCATATAGATAATACTTCTGGGAAATGCCGATGATATAGTTCTACATCTCTCAAGAGAATTAGGGTGGGACCTTACTGCTCTCGCCTCGGAACCAGCCTCTCCTCTCAGTGTGAAAAAACGCCCATACACCCCCGCCCCTATACCTGACTCAACTCTACCAACTCAAGTAGGAAGCAGGTGAGCCGACCACTGCTCTGCTCCCGTGCCATCCCATTGAGGCTCATCTGTATTACTAGTCACGTCTGGTTATTCTATGGTGCAGAAGGCGGGCCATGGCTGGAGAAGCTTCAAGATGAACAAGCCCAACAAGCCCTCACCGAGAATGCCAACAGCGGCCTAAAAGAGATCATTACTGATAATATACATGACCCCGCCCTCCGAGAAGCCAAAAAGCAAAAGTTCAGATAGCGATAACTTAAAGAGAGTATTGAGGGAGTTGATTTTGGCTTGTAGCACACCTGTGATCTCTTCACGACAATATACGACATTTCGAGTCAGGTGAACCAGACTTCTATAAAGAGATGACTGGATCTTCAAATGTTGATAGATGGAGATAAGCT
>JAJOHK020000498.1:0-24714 GCA_022457215.2 Leucocoprinus gongylophorus | reverse complement strand
ACGAGTTTTGATCATGTGATGGCAACAGCTTGTGCACAGACCATCACTCTTTTGTATATATACCTCTGTGTCTGAGGGCTAGACCTCAGACTTAACAATGTCAATTATTCCTGTTGATACTTTTCATTATCTGTCAGTCATCATACCCTTATACTGAACCTCTGAAACACTATTCAGCCCCAGTATTACAACCAGTGAGTATCTTATTTGTGATAGCAATCTCCTCTGATGACATACTTGTTGTTGTCGCTTTAAGTCAAATCATTTTTGTAAATTAGTCCACAATAACTACAATTGCATCCTTTTTATTGGATTTTGGTAATGGGCCAATAATGTCAATACTGATTTCCTTCCATAGACCTTCTAGTGCTTTCAAAAGATGTAGTTCTCTAGCCTTTTTCATATATTGCACTTTATTTTGTTGGCATTTGAAATATCCTTAAATATATTTCTTGACATTGTTCTTGATTTCTGGCTACCAGTAATTCCTCTTGATGAGTTTCATCATCTATTGTTGTCTTGGGTATCTTATGTCCACTAGTTTGTAGTTTTTTTGCAGTATTCTCTCCTTGATCCTTTGGCTGTTTGATACATAAATTTGTCTATTCATATAAATAGTTTTATCCTCTTCCTATGATTATCTATCTTCCTTTTCTAGTTCTCTGCATACTTCTTATTCTTTTGTTCCATTTTGTCATATTTCTTCCAATAGAGTGGTTTTTTCTACTACTTGGTTTCTTTGTATTATTTTTATCTCTACCGTTATCTGTCTTCTTGTTCACATTTCATTCTTGAGCATTTTTATGTCTTTGTTGTCTTCTGTGGTGTCAATGTAATCTTTTCTTGATAGAATGTTGGCCTTTATGTTTATCTTTCCAGGAATATGCTGTAGTATGAAATCATAGTCTTATAATTTCAAATACTATCTAGTTTGTCTTCCATTGAGTTTGTGTGGTTCCTGGAAATATTTGAAATTTTCATAATTTGTCCAGACTTCAAATTTTTCTATAGTATCTAACAAATATTGTCTCCACTTTGTAATAGCTTCTACTATTGCAAGTAATTCTTTGTTGTATATCTTATAGTTTTGTTCTGCCAGTTACATTATTCTTGATAAGAATGCAATAGGTTTCCATTTGCCATCTTGTTCTTATAATAGAACTCCTCCTATTATGTGTCCTGATACATCAGTTTCTACTTTGAATTTTTCTTCTCTCTTTGGAAGAGCAAGGACCAGTTGACTTGTTATTTTCTTCTTCAGTTCTTTAAATATTTCTTGCTATTCTTCTCCCTATTTCCACTCTTTCTTGCCTTTGAGTTCATTAAGCAGTTTTGCTGTGTGACTGAAATTCTTGATAAACCATCTGTAGAAATTTGCAAATACTAGAAAACTTTCCACTTCTTTTATCTTAGTAGGTATTTTCTATTCTTTGATAGCTTTAACTTTGTTAGCTTCCATTTGTACTTGTTCTCTTCCAACAACTACTTCTAGAATTGGTATTTTTTCCATGTTGAAATCACATTTTGACTGTTTGGAACAAAGATTGTGTTTCTCTGTGACTTTGAGGAATTAGGTTGTCCTTTCTTCCAGTTCCTTCATATTCTTTGCTGGTATTACAAAGTTGTCTATGTAATTGGCTAATATTCTTTCATGTAGTAATTCTCAGAATATGCTGTTCATTATCCATTGAAATATTTCTGGGAAATTGCAAAGTCCAAAGTACATTACTTAAGGTTTGAATAGCCCTTTATTTGTCAAAAAGGCTACTTTTCATTCATCTTTGTTATGGGATGCTTAAACACTAACAATTTTTATTTTTCTTTTCTTTTATTTTTCTGATTTTATATTGATTTTCTTTTTCTTTTCTTTTGGATGATAAAGAGGCACATGACACTACAGTCACATGACAGGTCACATGGTGTGATGTCATAGGCCTAAAACATGGTGGAAAGATCTGGAAGATGATGTCAGAGCATATGAATACAACATGGTGGCCTTAAGTAGGAAATGAGGTAGACATGAGGTTGTAACATAGACCATATGAACTTTGTATATATAGGACTCTAATTTAGCAGAGGCTCCTTGTCAAGATCTCTTGTGAAATTCCCACTTGATATCCATCCTAAGAGATTTATTGCTTGTGTGATCATTTGTCTTTATAATAAGTAGTTACCACAACAATCTTCCTCTTTTATCCATATATTGTTGTATTTCCAAATCAAGTCCAACTTGTTGAAGTATCTAGCTTCCTTCAATTTGTTGATAACTTCTTCAATTAATAGTAGTGGTATTTTGTCCTTGATAGTAACCTAGTTTAACAACCCTGGACTAGTTATAGAGATTTATCTTTCTTTGAAATGTAAAAGCAAGGTGCTATGTATCTTGACTTGGATTCCTTGATTAGCCTTGTGTCCAATTGTTCATCTAGCCATTTGTTTAATGCTTCTTCCTCCTTTATGGTCATAGCATAGGCCTTCACATTGAATTCTCTAGATATCTCTTCCATCAAGTTGATTTCATGATCCTATTCTTGTCTTTCTGGTAACTTTTTGAACTTCTTTTTGTTGAAAAGATGTATAAAAGATTGAATGTAGTCTGGAAGGTCCTTTGGATTGGTTGGGTCTAGTTCCTTTCCTATTTCTTGTTGTTCTTTGTCATTGTCATCTATTGTCTGTATTCTTCAATTTTTGGGTATGAATGCTATATCTTGATAATTTGTCCTACATGTTCTTGGACATTTTATGAATCATATTGTTCTTTTGCTCCAGTCTACTTCTGTATTGTATTTTACCAACCAGTCATATCCTAGAAACATGTCTATGCCATTTAGATCCATGACTGTTGCGTCAATTTGTTCTTTATGTCCATTGATTTCTACTTCCAGTAGCGCAACTTGTGTAACTTCTCCATTCTTTGTTCTATCTACATTGAAGACTTCAAACAATCTATCTATAGGTTTTATTTTGATTTTTTCATTCTTGACTAGTTGTTTGTTGATTCTAGTATGGGTGCATCTAGAATCTACCAATGCCTGTAACTATAATTCCTTTCTGTTCTTTGTCTTAATATTAGTGTGTATGTTTAACTCTCTTGCTTTGTTGTTTCTTTGGTTTGGAATAACATATTGATTTTGGAAATTACTATGTTCAAAGGTTCATTGTATTGTGCTTACTCCAAACCTTCAACAAAACTCTTTTTCTTGTCATCCTCTTCTTTGTCTGATTTGTCTGACTCTTCTTGGTTTCTTCTAATCTTTATCTTCTGTTTGGACTTGCAATCTTTTGCTAAGTGTCCTACTTTGTTGTACTTGTAGCATTTCCTCATCTCTTTATCCTTCTTTGGTTTCTTGTACTCTCTTACTATATGTTCATATGTATTGTAGTTGAAACATCTTTGTTTTCCATTTTCATCAAAGTTGTCTCTGGATTTCCTAATATCTATGGGCATCCCTCTTCTTCCAAATGTCATTCCCATGCTTGTTTTATAGTCATGTCAACTTTCTATGGATTCATATTCCTATCCTACTGAGGTAATTACTATCTTCCACTCTTTAAGTGTATCAGGTGTTGCCATCAGTGGGTATTCTAGTATAGTCTTGATAATGTCTGCCTATATGTTCTTATTTAGTAAAAATATCACATGCATGTTGTCAGTTTCTGCCTTCATTGCTAATGCTTTGAATTTAATCATGAAGTCAGCAATGTGTTTCTTACCTTGTCAAAATGTTTTGATCTTTCATTCTACATCTGCTGCTTTGCTCTTGTTGCTAAATACTATCTTGATTTCCCTAACAAATTCTTCCCAGTTCTGGGTATCTTCTATGTCTTTTAACCTATCTATTTTCTTCTACACATAAATTCCTACTATGCCTCCTCTAAGTCAAACTAGTACTGTGGTAATCTTGTTATCTACTACAACTACTCTGTTGCTCTTAAGGAATAGTTGGATTCTTCTCTACTAGTCTTCGAACTTTATTCTATCTCCATTGAATCATCCTGGGTCTAGGACCATGTTCTTTGTCAGTACGTTCTTGTTGTGCACTGCTGTTACTGGTGCTGTCAACATTTCTTTTGTCTCTGGTGTTACTGGTTCTGTGCTTTGGTTTAACACATTGTCTTCAGTGATTCTCAGTGATCCTAATATCTCTTCTAACACTTCAATAACATCTGAGCTTTGTTTTGCTATCTTGTCTGTCTGTGGATTCTACCACACTATTTTGTTTCATCTGTAGACTTCCTCTTCACTGTACCTCTCTTACAAGGTGAGCCTGATAATGCTTTACCAAATGTTATGACCTTAGACTTGGCTTAGGTTACAACTTAGGCAAAAACTTGAGAAAGGAGTAAGAGTATGTGCAATTGGTAAAGTGTAAGGATATAGTACTGTATCTATGCTATATATATACTAAGAGCCCATGAGGAAAATATTTGGAGTACATAATATATACAAGTTATAATATATAAGATTGAAGCAAGGATATTATACCTATTGCATGAGGTGCTGACTGAGATACTTGTGGTGCAGCTGATTATGTCATCATTACTCTTGACCTTAATTCATGCAGTATACAGGAGGCATTGATTGTAACAACAACTAGTCCTTATACTAGTTATATTTGATAGAAAATCCAAGTATGAAATCTCTCAGATAGTGAACTTCAAAATTGATTACTAATGGGCATATAAGCTCCTATATAAGGTAATCTAGCTAAAGTATAAAGATACTGAAGATAAATCTAAGTAGATCTTCACATCTGAGCTCACTTATACTACTAACTTAGTATCTGATTTTCATATTACATATTACACCAAGCCCAATCTACTTCTATTGTCCTGATCATAATATTATATATTATCTCTAGTCTCTGCATACTTTCAACAGAGATTATGATTATTTTTCTTAGTATATTTTGTCTGTTTTTAACTTAATTTCAGCTTTTATAAACTTTTTACAAGATTTTTTTCTTTTTAGATTTTCAGACTTTAATTTCATTTTATTTTTAACAATCTCATGATTTTCTTACTCACATATTTACAGATAGAAGAAAAAATCTCATTAATAGTATCAAAAGAAATAAAAATAAGATTAGAATTCTAACAAAAGGCCAATAACAGGATTCCTTTCAATATCTCTCCTTGACTCTTCTTAAACCTTTCTTTAGACCTCTCCTCATCTCTATTCTTATTTTTTCTGTCTTCTTTCTTATCTTTCTTATTGCTACTATATGAATCCTTCTTTTAACTCTATTACTGATTGACTACAGTGTCAATTTTTGCTAATTGAACTGTATTACTCTCCTAACCCTTTACTAAGTTCTATAAAGACTTTCTAATATTCCAGTACTCTTTAACAAGATCCTGGAGTGTTTTTAATAGCATTTAAAAACTCTATTATAGATAGAGACCATCATTGGGGAGATTGTATTTTAAAAGACTATAGTTTGGCTTTGTTCTTTAAGAAAATATTAACTATCTTCTTATATTTGGCTCCTATAATCTGAAAGTTTTCAGTGTCTACCATAAGCATAGTATTCTTAGTCAAAACCTTATTCTAAAGTTTTTTCATATATTCCAGTTATTTCTTTTTCTTTTTCTTCTTTCCCACAAACTTCTTTTTTTTAGTCTCCTTTTATACCTTAACCTCAGTGATCTTTCTTGTTTTTTATGTAGCTTACTCAATTTAGTGAACTTCTGTTACCTCTTTCAGGTAAACTTGGAGCTTTTGCTCTTCTTCATACTATCATAACATCTCTTTTCATTATTATTCTAATATTAATATTTCAGTATTAGCTTGAAAAATATCTAAAGAGAAAGAAGAAGATATAGTAGTATAAGAAAAACATAAAAGCTTAGTTCTAAGAGAGAGATACTGTTATATAACAATATCTAATCTTTTATGATAGATACCCCTATCAAACTTGGTCTTCTATAGCAAAGTTCTCTTATTTGATCCTTGTTAGTATCTCACTACTAAAATCTCTACTTGGGGCAATATACTAAAACTCTGAATATCTTCTATATATCTGACTTTGTTATAACCTTAAGCTTAAGCTTAGGTTGTACTAAAGCAAAGACTTGAGAGAAGTCAAGGAAAATGAATAGATGGTAAAGCATAAGGATATAAAATCATATCTATGCTATATATATAGTAATATATGAGGAAACAAGATGTAGTCTATGAGGAAGATGAGTCATAGAATATAAAGAAAACATGAAGAGAAGATACCTACTACATGAGGCACTGACTGAGATTACTTTGGCATAGCTAATCATACTCTTGTTGTGGCAACTACTAGACATAAAGTCCAATAGTAGCACTACAAGTAAATCTCTCAGTAAGGATATCTAGTGGGGAACACAAGTTGTGTATTCACAAGAGAACTCAACAGGGAACCACTATAGTATTCTACTGACTATTTATATAAGTATCCATGGTCCATACTATGACTATGCATTGTCCTACCCTAATATCCATGCCTTGTCCTTATGTCTATTACTCATCTACTATGCATTTACCTCAAGACCACCATGCCATGTCTATATGCCCTGACATCATACTTCTTTAATCTCTATCATACATGTGTGCACCATGTATACACTATAAGGAACCTATGTCTCTTGATGTCACTCCATCTTTAGACTTTTCCCAATCCTTCTAAACTCTAAGTTTTTTTAGACTGCTTTCAACTCCTCTAAGCCTATGACATTATATCATGTGACTTCCCAGTCACATGTCCTCTCTCTCACTCATCATAGACTAATAATATAACTACTACTATATCTTATCTCTGTCCTAACCTTAACCCTAAAGTCTGTCCATACTTTCATCTTATAACAACTTTAAGCCCTCCTTCATGTTATAACCTCAAAGTATCAATTGTAACAGACTTGTATATAAGACTAGTAGTTATACTATAATTTACTAGTTTGATAATTAACAAAGATAACTTCTATCAAGTTCAATCTCTAGTGTTTAACAGTAACATACCAAATTAGCACTTACTTCTATCTTAGACTTTATCTACTTATCTAAAGTTGCAACTATATAACAAATAGACAGTGCAGCATATAAGCTAAAGCTAAGGTCATTCTAACAAGTCTGTATTACTAAGCTCATTACATAGAGTTTCCATATACTATATATTTCTAAGCCAATCTTATAGACTTTACCTTCTAGTATAAATTACACCTGATAGTAGATTAGAATAAATATTATAGTATACTTAAACTCTTATTTTCTAACTTTCTTTTTTTATTTATTTATAGCTAATACATGGACTTCAGATTATTATTACTATAGACTATATACTAGTAGTATATATAGTGTAGAAATACATTAGAGACTTTTTATCAAGTTCTCTTGTAATTCTCATAAGACTCTTTGCTTTATAAGACTACTTAGTATACTATTGACCATCTTAGTTATTAGTTGTCACAATAGTAGAACTCAACTCTCTTCAAGAACATTACATTATATAATCTCCTTTTACTTACTTTCTTATTATCCTTAGTATACAACTAGTATGGTCAATTACCACAAACCTTTATATAGTCAAACTCTAGCTTAAGAAATAGGTAGCAGCCACTAAAAGGTTATTATAGATATTAATGACCAAATTTAGACTACCAGCTAGATATACTCATTATTAATTGGATAGTGTTTAGTAATATATATGTATATTTTTTGAGTAAAAGGCTTGTGTTGCAGATTTCCTTGTGACTTATCTATACAGAGTAGTAACATTATCCAGTAAGAAAGTATTTAGACTAGGAATTTTCTTCTTAGAAATATTAGCTAGTGTTTATTAAAGTAGTAGACAATAAGATAGTAAATAAGCAGTCAGTTAGTAGACAGTGTGAGGTTAGATAAGAAGAATACTAGCTAGCACTTATAAAGGAATATTTTTTGAAAACATATTTTCCAAATGCCATAATAATGAGTAGTTTTAATCAAAATATTTCTGATTAAATCAGTGTAGAAGAATTAATTAAATATATAAAAGAAGAAAAAGCAATAAGGTTATTAAAGCAGATAGTGGAGAATAATTAAACAAAATATTAGAATTACAAAAAACAGTTGGTAATAATATAAAAGAAGGAGATAGAAAAAAAAAAGTAAGAAAGAAAGTAGAGAAGAAGAGAATATGATAAAAAATGGAAGAAAGAAGAACAGAGAAAGAAAAAGGAAAAAGAAAATGAAGAAGAAAGAAAGAGAGTAAACAATAAATAAAGAAGAGTAAAAGAAATAAGAATAAAAAAGAAAAAAAGAGTAGAAAATGTTTTAGTTGTGGAAAATTTGGGCATATTGCTTATAACTGTAAAAATGTAAAGAATAGAAAAGAAGAGGGACCAACATAGAGTGTTGTAGCAACCACTTGCTGGAATGGCACTTGTAGTTTGCTTACTTTAGCAAAGCTCTAACTAGACTATATTACAGTGAAGATTACAAGAGAACTTGACAAGGAGCCCTTGCTGCATTGCTACTCTATTTATATAAGTTACAGATGGTCTGTGTTACAACAATATGTCTACCTCATGTCTACTGTACAAGACTGTACATCCTACTCTAACATCTATATATCCTACATGTGGTAGCAATATGATGTACATGTTCTCTGATATTATCGTCTAGGCTCTTCTAGTCTTGTAGACCCTTCTAGACCATTCTAGGCCTATGACATCTGTCATATGACTTACAGGTCACATGTCCTTCCTCTGTTATAGACTAATAATAATACTAATGTCTATATCTGTCCTCTGTCCTAACCCTAACCCTAAAGTCTGTTCACACTCTTGTCTTATAATATAGAGGTCCTTATATAAATTTGAAATATTGAAAAGTAGAGTAATGAACAAAGAAGAAGATAGTAAAAAGAAAATAAAAAAGAATAGAAAAATAATTTTGAAAGAAAAAAGATTAAAGAAGAAGAAAATAGTAGAGGTATAAAAAACAAGAACAGATAGTAGCAATAATAGTGTGGAAAAGAAGAAGAAATTGTTAAGAGAAGTAATAATAAAATAGAGTTAAAGCAAAAAGATAATAAAAAAGGAATTGTTGTAGAGGCATTATTGAATAATAGTACAATAAGGTTAGTGATGAGTTCAGAGTTTGTAAAGAAGAATAGGTTTAAGAAAAAGTTAAATAGACCAATTTATATGAAAAATGTAGATGGTACCTTAAATTATAAAGAACTGATTAAGCATACAGTAGAAATGGGATTATTTTACAGAGGGCATAAAGAGAAAACAGTGATAGATATGATAGATAGATAGAAATGAAGTGTTATATTAGAGATACCATAGCTAACACACCACAATTCAGAAATTAATTAGAAAACTAGAAAGATGAAGATGATGAGATGTCCAAATGAATATGAAAAGTAATATAAGACAAAGCCAACAAAGATAGAACAGTAAAAACAGAAATAGAAAGAAAAGAAGAAAGAGTTTAGAAAACTAACAGTTAAAGAAGAGATAGAAATAGTAAGAATAATAAAAGAAAAGCAGGAAGAGGAAGAAGACTTGATAGAAATTAGGACAGTAGAAGAGATGGTTCCTAGAAGGTTCTATAAGTATTTGGAAGTATTTGAGAAAAAGAAGTCAGAGAGAATACCAACAAGAAAAGCTTGAGATTATGTTATAAATCTCAGAGAAGTGTCATATCCCAAACTCCAAAACATGTCTCAGACATGTTTAACTTCAATATGATATCAAATCCCTGCAGATATTTGGTCTTATTTGTGTTCAAAACTCCATTGGTAGTTTGGTACTTTATAATAGACTTAATTCCACCAAAAGTCCATGGTTATTTTGCTTTATTTGAGTCAAAATCTGCAGTCATATTCATCTGTATCCATTGCCTAATTATCTCCTTCAAACTCCACAAATTTACTTGGAATTTACATAGAGTTTTTTCCTCTTCAAATCTGAACTCCTATATGGTGTTTCACTAATGAAGCACTTGCTCAGAGATCTGTTTTAGTTACTCCTTTTGTTATTTTATGTATTTAAGACTAGTGACTCCTTTGTAGTAGCTAGCCTGATAATCAACTAAAAGTTGACACTAAATCTCCAGTGTCAATAGTGATGCACTTTACTCCTCTCCTTATAACTTCTTACAAGACCAATTTCTGAAATTGCGACCACACAGCTTGTAGGAGGCACAACACATAAGTTGAGGCCAAGGTCATTCTGGCAAGTCTGCATCACTGAGCTCATTGCAGGAGTTTCTACACTCTATGCATGTCTGAGCCAACTTCACAGACTTTCATCTTCAAGTGTGAACCGCGTCTAACAAGAAGACTTTGTTCCAAAAAGGGGAAGATATATCCATTGTCAAGAATAAAAAGAAAGGAGATCTAAGAGTTTGTAAAAAATCAGTTGAGAAAAGGCTATATTTGACTATCAAAATTACTATAGATATTACTAGTGTTCTATCACAAATTAGATACTTACTGGTTGTGATACTTGAGCTGAATCGTGTTTCAGAGGTTTAGTACAAAGGTATGATGACTGACAAATGATGAAAAGTATCAACAAGAATAATTGATGTTGTTAAGTCTGAGGTCTAGCTTTCAGATACAGAGGTATATATACAAAAGAGTGATGGTTCATGCGCAAGCTGTTGCCATCACATGATCAAAACTCGTACCTGATGGGAGCTGTCAGCTGTCATAGCAGCTGTCAGGCTAATTTTAGAAGGTAACTAATTATGTTACTACATTGATATGCTTGTATCTCTACCAATACTTGTTGCTTTGAGATGCATCATATATCGTTGGAAACGGATTGATGTGCACTTCCCAATGCAAGTTTAATTGTGTGAATCTGTTCAGCCATTCATGAGATATTAGTAGATAAAGCTTTTACAGCTACTGATGGCCTGATATCTCAGTCATTTGTTGTTGCTTTTATACATTCCGCATATGTGCAAATAGCTCTCATTTGGAGCTTTCCAGCGCAACTTAGTTTGTGAAAATCAGTCCACTGGTTGTGGAAATACAAGCTGAATGAAGTTTGTGACATGTTTTTTGTGCTAAAGAAGGATGGGAAGAAGATAATAGTGCAAGATTATTGATATTTGAATAGTTGAACAATTAAAAATAATTATCCATTGCCACTGATATCAGATTTGATGGATAACACAAGAAAAAGATGTTTATGAAGATAGACTTGAGGTGGAAGTATAAAAATATGAGGATTAAGGAAAAAGACAAGTGAAAGACAGCATTCTCAATGCCAGAAGATGCTTTTAAGCTGATAGTAATGTTCTTTGTATTGATAAACTTACTACTGACTTTTCAGGCTATAATGAATGATCTGCTAAGAAATATAATAGAGGTAGGAAATATATTAGTATTTATTAATGATATAATGGTAGAAATAGAGACAAAGAAGAGACATAATAATATTATAGAAGAAGTATTGAAAAGAATGGTAGAGAATAATTTATTTGTAAAACTAAAAAAATATGTGTCAACTTTTTAAGAGTTGTGATAAAGTAAAATTAGAGAGAAAAACAGCAGAAGGCATTTGAGGGTTAGGATTAGAGTTAGGGTTAGAGTAGCTAAAAGAGAGGTTTATAACAGAGCCAGTCTTAGTAACACCAGATTTAGACAAAAAGATAAGAGCAGAAGCAAATATATCAGACTTTTCTATAGAAGAAGAGGAATTATCAAATTTATGACAAAGAGATACTGGCAATCATTAGGTGTTTAGAAGTATGGAAATATATCTTAGAAGATGCCAAAAATTAGTTCAAAATTTGAACTGATCATAAAAACTTGAAGTATTTTATAAAACTCAGAAGTTGAATCAAAGACAGGCTAGATAGGCCTTATATTTGTCAAGATTTGATTTCATGTTAAAACATATAGCTAGCAAAAGTATAAGACAAGCAGATAGTTTAAGCAAAAAAGCAGATTGGACAGAAGAAGTAAAAAGAGATAATGAAAACTAAGTAATGTTAAAAAAGGAGTGGTTGGAGATTAAAGTAATAGAAGTTGTTAATTAAGAGATCTGAGGAAGAAATTGTAGAAAATCAGAAACAAAGAATAATAAGGTAGTGAAAGTAGTAGAAAAAATAAAAAAGCTGAAATTAAAGTGTTAAGAAATGATGAATGATAGATTGAGAATAAATTAGTGTTGAAAGAAGAAAAGATGTATATTCTAAAGAATAAGAGATTAAGGTTGGAGATTATTTAGCTATATCATAATATACTGATAGCAAAACATAAAGAATAGTAAAAGACAGTAGAATTGGTTACTAGAAATTATTAGTGGCTAGGAGTTACTAAAAAGGCAAAGCAATACATGGTGGAAAGATATAATCAGTATCAGAGAATGAAAAATAGGATGAAGATACCAGCAGAAAAACTAAGACCGAACACAGTACCAGAGAAACTATAGCAATATATATATTGGTAGACTTTATTATAAAGTTGCCAGTATCTAGGGATCATAATTCAATTTTGGTAGTATGTGATAGGTTTTTTAAAATGTTATATTTTATAATAACAATAGAAAAAATAATAGCAGAAAAGTTAGTAAGATTGTTTAGAGATAATATATGAAAGTTGTATGGGTTACCAGAGAGTGTAACTTCAGATAAAAGACTACAGTTTGCAGTGAGATTGATCAAAGAGTTAAATAAGATGTTGGAAATAGAAATGAAGCTATCAATAGCTTTTCATCTATAAATAGATAGATAGACAGAGAAGACAGATCAAGAACTGAAATAGTACTTAAAGATATATATTGATCATAGGCAAAATAATTAGTTAGAATAATTGGCAACTACAGAGTTTGTCTCAAATAACAATATACATATAGTAGCAAAGTTATCACTATTCAAGATCAACTATAAACAAAAGTTTTGAAATAAGAAAAAAGAGAAAGTATGTAAAAGTGGAGAAGTTTGTGAAAGAAATGATAAAGAGGCAGAAAGAGACAAAAGTAGTGTTGACAAGATTATAGAAGAAAATAAAAAAATATGCAGATAAGAATAGAAAGAAAACAGTTGAGTATAAAGTAGGAAATAAAGTATTGTTGAGCACAAAGAATTTGACATAGCAGATTGTTATATGTTGAAATCATCTATTTGGAAAATACATCTCTGTGATAATGTTGCCTCCTTAATATTTATAAAACAAGTCCATCTTCTATAATAGCTATTCTTTTTGTAACATATTTCTACAACAGTAATATAACAATCCAGATATTTAGCCTTTTATAATGGAGATACTCCTATCTGATTTGGCTTTCTATAGACTTCTGCTCAGAGCAATACACTGAAACTTCAAGTATCTTCTATATCTCCTACTTGTATATAAGATTAGTAGTTATATTATAATTCACTAGTCTGATAATCAATGAAGATAATTCTTATTGAACTTGATCCCCAGTATTCAATAGTGATACACTAAATTAACACTCATCTCTTTTTTGGACTTCACTTACTTCTCTGAAATTGTGATAATGTGGTAAATAGATAGTGCAACACATAAGCTAAAGCTAAGGTCAGTCTACAAGTTTGCATCACTGAACACAGAGTTTATACACTCTGTGTACTTTCAAGCCAATCCTGTAGACTTCATTTTCTGATGTGAACTACACTTGATACAGATGAAAAATAGTGTTATGACCTTAGGCTTAGCTCAGATTGCAACTTTGGGCAAAGACTTGAGAAAAAATTAAGATATGAGTCAATTGGTAAAGTATAAGAATACAGTATAATTTCTATGCTATATATACATACTAGCCTTGAGGAAACAATGTGAAGTCCATAAAGTACATGAGTCATTGAACATGAGGATCAAGTAAGGTTGTTGCATCTACTACATGAGATGCTGACTGAGACAGTTGTAGCATAGCTAATCATGCTATCATTACTCTTGACCCTAGTCTATACCATAACTAGGAGACATTGATCATAATAATACCCCCATTTTAGCATTTATATCCTCATGAATTATATCAAGATCTCTAACTCTCCTACTGCATATATAGCCACTGTTTTCTTGTTGGGACTGATAATTACTTGTTCTCAGTTGTCAATGGTGATGAAGTATGGTTCATGAGGTGGACCTCCTTGAAACATTATGATTGGGTAACCATTTCTTGATGTTTTGGTGTTGTACTTTTAGTCTATAAAAGCCATTGTGACTTCTCTCCAGAATTCAGGCTCTTGTTTACCTCTGGATTTGAGTGATTGATAATGTAGCAGTAGTTGGAAATTTGTTTTCTCTTCCTTTATATGCATCTAGTTTGTCTGCTAGTATTTATTGAATTTGAAATACTCAATTCTCCATGTTGCTTTGAATTAGGTATCATAGATCTTCTGATATCCCTGCAATATTCATTGCATTGATGACTCAATTGTTGATACTAGCTTTCAGAATTGAATCCTCCATTTCTATAATTGTTGTATTGGTTTCAGCTGCAATCTTCATCATATTTTTGATTTGTCTCTACACATTGATCATTGCTTCCAGCCCTTTCAACGTTTTGTAGTATATCTTCATCTAATTATTTCTTTTGTTCTTCATCATTCTAGCTTTGTCCATATTATTGAGTTTTCTAGTAATATATGAGTTTGGGAAGGTAAATGTGGTCAAGTAGTTGGTGGTTTGGTAAGATATTTGATTTCTTTGATGGCTTTGAATTGTTGAAATGGGGATTTTACCCCCCTCTTTTATAAATTTTGACTCAAAATTCTTGTCCAATATGTTATGGAATGCTTTGACACTAACATTTTTCTTTCTTTTTATCTATTTTTCTTGATTTTATATTTCTTTTCTTTTGAATTTCTTTTTCCTTTTAGTGATGAGGAAGAGGCACATGACATCGCAGTCACATGACATGTCACATTATGTGATGTCACAAGCTTAGAACATGATGGAAGAGTTTAGAAGATGATGTCAGAGCACATGGAATACACATAGTGGCCTTGAGTAGAACATGAGGCAGGAATGAAAACGAAGCATGGATATTAGGGTAGGGTTAAATATTAGTAGCACGGACCAAGCATGTTTTGTATATATAGGACTCTAATTTAGCAAAGACTCCTTGTTGAGTTCTCTTGTGAAATCCCCACTAGATATCTGCCTTAAGAGATTTGCTCATTGTGTAATTGTTGGACTTTGTGTCTAGTGGTTGCTATAACACAATAGTCTTCAATTGTCTCTTTAGTATGAGACAACACTATTTCTACTATCCATTGATCATACTCATTTCCATAACCTTTCTAATGAACCAGATATTGAGTTTTCCATCCCTTCTTTCAGTGTTTTCTGACTTCTTTCACTTCATATTCTTCTTCTTTATTGATAATGTCTGATAATGGTGCCAGTTCCACATGTTGACTTTTGTACTGTAATTCTTTGCATCATGTTAATAGATCTTCATTGAACACATTATAGATCATCCATTCTTTAGGAAGTTTAAACTGAAATGCTCCTTAACCAATCATCTTTAGAACTTTAAAAGATCCATATCACTTCTGGTCTAACTTTTTCAAGAATCTGTTTGAATAGATATTCTTGACTTCTAATCATACATTATCTCCTTTCTTTAGTTCTTGTAGATCTCATCTCTTCTTGTCAAATTGCCTTTTTATTGTTTCTTTTGCCATGTCCATTGCTTTGGTTGCTTCTTTCTAACTTTTTTGTAAACTAATCAAGAATTCTTCCAGCTTTGGAAATTTTGTTTGCATAGTTAAGTTTCTTTTCTATAAATGACATCCAAAGTTAAGTTCAAATAGAGTTCATTCTGTTGCTATGTGCCTTTTGTTGTTGTATTGAAATTCTGTTACTAAGAATCATTCTTGGAATTCCATATAGTTTCTATATTTTATTGTGATAAATCTTTGCAATTTCTTTAGATGATACATTCATTGTTGTTGTCTTGAGTTGAATCATTTTTGTAAATCAGTCTATTATGACTATAATAGCATCCTTCTCATTGGATTTTGATAATAGACTAATAACATCAATACTGATTTCTTGCTATAGTCCTTCTAGTGCCTTTAAAAGATATAATTCTCTAGTTTTCTTCATATGTTGCACTTTGTTTTGTTGGCATTTGAAACATCCTTGAATGTATCTTTTGATGTTGTTCTTTATTTCTGGCCACCAGAAGTTTCTTTTGATTAGTTCCATTATTTGTTGTTGTTCTGGATATCTTACATCTACTGAATCATAGTTCTCTTGAAGGATTTTCTCCTTGATCTTATGGTTATTTAGTATGTAGATTCTTCTATCCACATAGATAATACTATCTTTCTCCTATGACTGTCTGTCTTCCTTTTTCAGTTCTCTGTATACTTCTTGTTCTCTTGTTCTATTTTGTCATATTTCTTCCAATATAGTGGTTTCTTCTACCATCTAGTTTCCTCATATCATCTTTATCTCTGCTGTTATTTATCTTCTTGTCCACATTCCTTCCTTGAACATTTGTACATCCTTATTATCATCAGTAATATCGATGTAATCTTTTCTTAATAGAGTATCTGCCTTTGTATTCATCTTTCCAGGAATATGTTATAATATGAAATCATAATCTTGTAATTTCAAATACCATTGAGCTTGTTATCCATTGAGTTTATGTGGTTCTCTGAAGTATTTGAGATTTTCATGATTTGTCCAGATTTCAAATTTCTCTATAGTGTCCAATAAATATTGCCTCTATTTTGTAATGGCTTCTACTATTGCGAGTAATTCTTTGTTGTAGATTTTATAATTTTGTTCTACTGGTTGTATTGTTCTTGATAAGAATACAATAGGTCTCTATTTTTCATTTTTTTCTTGTGATAAGACCTCTCCTATAGCATGTTCTGAGACATTAGTTTCTACTTGAAATTTTCCTTCTCTTTTCAGAAGAGCAAGGACTGGTTGACTTGTTATTTTTTCTTTCAGCTCTTCAAATGCATTTTATTGTTGTTCTCTCTATTTTCACTCTTTCTTACCTTTGAGTTTGTTAAGAGATTTTGCTGTATGACTAAAATTCTTGATAAACCATCTGTAGAAATTTGCAAATCCCAGAAAGCTTTCCACTTCTTTTATCTTGGTAGAAGTTTTCCATTCCTTGACTGCCTTGACTTTATTGGTTTCCATCCATACTTGTCCTCTTCCAATGACTACTCCTAAAATCAGTATTTCTTCCATGTTAAAATTACATTTTGATTGTTTAAAATAGAGATTGTGTTTTTCTATAACTTTGAGAAATTAGATTGTCCTTTCTTCAAGTTCCTTTATATCCTTTGCCAATATCACAAAATCATCCATGTAGTTTGCTAGTATTCTTTCATATAATAATTCTCAAAATATACTATTTATCATCTATTGAAATGCTTCTGAAGAGTTGCAAAGTCCAAAGTACATCACTTGAGGTTTGAATAGCCCTTTGTTTGTTAAAAAGATAGCTTTTCATTCATCTTTCTCTTTTATCTGCACATTGTTATATTCCTAGATCAAATCCAACTTATTAAAATATCTAGTCTCTTTTAGCTTGTTGATGACTTCTCCAATTAATGGCAATAGTATTTTATCTTTGATAGTAACTTGATTTAATTTCTAGTAATCTTACACTAGTCATAATGATCTATCCTTCTTTGGAATGTAGAAACAAGATGCTATATATCTTGACTTGGATTTCTTAATTAATCCTGCTTTTAACTGTTTATCTAGCCATTGATTTAACATGTTTTCTTCCTTTATAGTTATAGTATAGGCCTTTATATTAAGTTTACTGGGTGCTTCTTCTATTAAATTGATTTCATAGTCCCATTTTCTCCTTTCTGGTAGTTTTTCAAATTTCTTTTTGTTAAAGAAATATGTAAAGGGTTGAATGTAATTGGGAAAATATTCTAGGTTGGTTGGATCTGATTCCTTTCCTATTTCTTGATGTCTATTGTTACTTTCATCCTTTGTCTGTGTTCTCTAATATTAAGGTGTAAATGATATATCCTGATATTTTGTCCTGCATGTCTTTGGATATCTAGTGAATTACATTGTTCCTGTACTTCACTATTTAAATCTATAACTGCTGCATTGATTTGTTCTTTATGTCTATCAATTTCTACTTCCAGTGGCATAAATTGAGTGACTTCTCCATTCTTTATCCCATCTGTATTGAAGATTTTGAATGATCTTTCTATTAATTCCAGTATGGGTACATCTAGAGTCTATCAATGCTTGTAATAGTAACTCTTTTCTATTTTTCATCTTGGTATTTGTATGTATGTTTAATTCTCTTGCTTTGTTGTTTCTTCAATTCAGAATAATATATTATTTTTGGGATTTACTATGTACAAAGGTTTGTTGTATTATACCTACTCCAAACCTTTGACAAAATCCTCCTTCTTATTATTATCTTCTTGATTCCTCCTGATCTTCATTTTTTGCTCTGACCTGCAATCTTTTGCCAAATGTTCTACTTTGTTGCATTTGTAACATTTCCTTGTTTCTTTATCCTTTTTAGGCCTTCTATATTCCTTTGCTAAGTGTCTATATATATTGCAATTGAAACACTTTGGTTTCCTGTCTTTATTGAAGTTATCTTGATACTTCACAATATCTATGGGTGCTTCTCTTCCTCCAAATGTCATTCTTATTCCTGTTTTATAATTGTATTAACTTTCTATGGATTCATATCCCTATCCTACTGAAGTAATTGCTACATTCCATTCTTTAAGTGTATTAGGTGCAGCTATTGGTGGGTATTCTAGTATGGTCTTGATGATGTCCACTCAAACATTCTTTTTTAATAGAAATACTACATGCATGTTATCAGTTTTTGCTTTTATTGCTAATGCTTCAAATTCAATCATGAAGTTGGCAATGTATTTCTTGCTCTATTGGAATGTTTTAATCTTCCATTCTATGTCTGGTGCTTTGCTTTTATTACTAAAACCTATCTTAATTTCTCTAACAAATTCTTTCCAGTCTTATGTGTCTTCACCATCTTCTAGTTCATCAATTTTCCTTTACACATAAATTCCTGCTATGCCCTCTCTGAGTTGGGCTAACACTGCGGTGATCTTGTTGTCTGCTGCAACTACTCTATTATTCTTGAAAAATAGTTGGATTCTCTTCCACTAGTCTTCAAACTTTGTTCTGTCCCTATCAAACCACCTCAGGTCTAGGACCATACTCTTTAGTGTTGTTATTTGTACATTCTTGTTGTACATTGCTAATACTGGTACTGTTGACATTTCTTCTGTCTCTAGTGTTGCTGGTTTTGTATACCATAATTGCTTCATTTCTGATGTTTGCTTGACAGGTAGTTCTGTCTTGTTTCATCTGTAAACTTTCTTCTTTACTGCATCTCTCTTGCAAGGTGAGCTTGGTGATGCTTTACCAAATGTTACAACCTTAGGCTTGGCTCAAGTTGCAACTTTGGGCAAAGACTTATGAAAGAATTAAGATATGAGTCAATTGGTAAAGCAGAAGAATACAATATAGTATCTATGCTATATATACATACTAGCCTTAAGGAAACAATATGAAGTCCATAAAGTATATGAGTCATAGAACATGAGGATCAAGCAAGATTGTTGTATCTACTATATGAGATACTGACTGAGATAGTTGCAGCATAGCCAATCATGCTATTATTATCCTTAACCCTAGTCCATGCCATAACTAAGAGGTATTGATTATAACAAATAGAGAAATAAAGAAGTTGATAGAAAAGTTTGTGGGATTATATAAAATAAATATATTAGAAAAATGTAGTAGAGTTGAAGTTACTAACATTGATGGAAATTCACCCAGTAGTTAATATGAGTAGAATAGTATTGTAACCTCTTCTAGCAGAGAAAAATAGAGAAAAAGAGTATAAAGTTGAGAAAATATTAAATAAGAGAGATATAAGGAAAAAACCAAAATATTTAGTCAGATAGAAGGAATATAAAGTAGAAAAAGATACTTGAAAGAGGTTAGAAAACTTAGAAAATACAATGAACTTAGTAAAAGAATTTAAAAAGAAAATTAAAGAGGAAAAATAAGAAGGGTACAGACAAGAAAAGAAAAAGAAAAGAAGAGAGCATTGAACCTAGAAGCAGAAATATTTAAGTTATTAGGAAAGTATATGGTAAAGTTCTTGTTTGGATGGAATAATAGAAAGTTTAAAGATAAATATTTGAAGAAGTTAGAAGAGAGAAGTTGAGCAAAATGGAAAGAGAAAGGAAGATAAGTTCTTCTAAAGATGAAATCTTAAAAAAGAGATACTGTTATAGTATGCTTAAACTTTTATATTTTATTCTGACTTTCTTTTTCTTTTATTTCTTTTATTTCTTGAATGATGAAAAGATATATAACTGCAATCACATAATATAATGTTATAAGTCTAGAATATAGAAGAATGAACTAGAAAAATGATATTAAAGTTCATGTCAACAGTATATTTATCTTATGGCATATATATTATACTCATGGCTAATACATAAACTTTAAGATAGAGTTATTTATCATTAGTATAGACCATGAACTATTTGTATAAATAGGATAGTAATACATTGAAGACTCTTTGTTGAGTTCTCTTATGATTCCTGCAAGACTTTTGATATATAAGACTATTTAGTAACTTATTGACTGTTTTAGTTAAGTAGTTGCTATAATAGGTAATCAATGTAAAATTTTCATATAAATTGGATCAGTACTAATACTACTTATTTTTTATTATCACATATAATTTTTTAGCTCTTTATTATAATATTTTCTACAGATAAGTAATTGTTAGTTGTTTACACTATATTATGCTACTATATATCTTATTCCTTCCAATAGTTCAGAAATAAATTAAAATATACAGCTTTTAATTGTGAAGATACAAAATTTGAAATCCAGTGAGATAAGAATAACAGAATAGTACTTTAGAAGTCATTATTGTTGACAGTAACACTTATAGCAAGAAGTTTAGCTTACTTTAAGCAAAGTTCATCCAGAAAAAGTCTAATTCTTTCTTGTCTGATATTTGAGCAATAGCTAGCTATAAAGTTATGTTTTAAATACTTGTAAGAATATACTCTTGTAAGTATAGTCTTATACATTTGTATTCTATATTTCACAAACAGTACTATAAGTAGTATAATCAATGTCTGGTTGGAAAATTTGTTATATTAGCAATAATCTTGTATATCAGAGTTAAAGATAATAATATTTTATTTTATTTTTCTATTTTATTTAAAATTCCTTATTTTTGGGCTTAGAAAATTAGCATAACATCACATGTAACTATTACAAACTATTATATATTGATTACATATTATATGATATAATTACAAGTTATAGTTATACAATCACATGTTATACAGAACATTGTAGAAGGTTTTAGAACAATAATGTTATATCACATATCAATAACATGTAATATATATATCCTTTAGAGTGGGCTAAGTTTAGTATAGTACAGACCATTAGCCAAGTATATATAAGATAAATATTTTGTACTTGGAATTCTATTAAGTTCTCTTATATTATCTAATATAAGGTTGTTTTTTCACTCTAACTATTAGAGTTGAAGATGATAAACTTAACAATTTTTATTTTTCTCTCTCATTTTTATTTATTTTTCTTTTATTTTTATTTTTAGAATCTAGAGTTTAGATTTAGCATGATGTTATATATAACTATCACAATCTGTCACAGTCACAAGTCACATAATCATATATTACAATAGAACATAGTAGAAACTTCTAAAAAAATAATTGTTACAACTCAAAACCTTAGTGTTGACTTAGAAGAAGAATCTTGTATAGTGTTTACACAAGAGAACTCAATGGAGAACTCTTTACAAGATCTATTCTATTTATATAGTTCTGTTCTAGTCTGTACTACGACTATACTACTATCACAAATAAGATACTCACTGGTTGTGATACTGGGGCTGAATAGTGTTTCAGAAGTTCAGTATAAGGGTATGATGACTGACAGATGATGAAAAGTATCAACAGGAATAATTGACATTGTTAAGTCTGAGGTCTAGCCCTCAGACACAGAGGTATATATACAAAAGAGTGATAGTCTGTGCGCAAGCTGTTGCCATCACATGATCAAAACTCGCACCTGATGGGAGCTGTCAGCTGTCATAGCAGCTGTCAGGCTAATTTTAGAAGGTAACTAATTATGTCACTACATTGATATGCTTGTATCTCTACCAATACTTGTTGCTTTGAGATGTATCATATATCATTGAAAACGGATTGATGAGCACTTCCCAACGCAAGTTTAATCGTGTGAATCCGTTCAGCTGTTCATGAGATATTAGCAGACGAAGTTTTTACAGCTACTGATGGCCTGATATCTCAGTCATTTGTTGTTGCTTTTGTACATCCCGCATATGTGCGGATAGCCCTCATTTGGGGCTTTCCAGAGCAACTTAGTTTGTGAAAATCGGTCCACTGGTTGTGGAGATATAAGCTGAATGAAGTTTGTGACAACTACTCCTACCCTAATATCTATGTATCCACCTCATGTCTTATTACTTATCTACCATAAGGCTACCATGCTATATATATGTACCTTGATGTCATACTCTTTAATCTCTGCTGTACATATGTATACCATGTATACACCATGAGGAACCATTGTCCCTTGATGTCACTCCTAGCCCTAACTCTTATCTAGACTCCTTCTAATCCTTCTAGACTTTAAGTTCTTCCAGACTGCTCTAGACTATTCCAGGCCTATGATGTAATGTCATGTAACTTCTTAATCATGTGCCCTTATCTCTCTCTAGCCATAAACTAATAATTAACTATTCTGTTCTAACCCTAACCCTAAATATCTGTCCATACTTTTGAGTTATAATAATAATGTTATTACAACATGTTTAACATATATTAACCTTAAAGATAATATATTGCTCTTTAGAGTAGATTAATAGTACTGTAGCATAGACCAGTAGCTTAGCATATATAAGATAGACTATTCTATACTAGGAACTCTATTGAGTTCTCTTATGATAACCCAATCCAAGGTTCTTTTCTTTGACCAATTCTTTGGTCTTAAGATTGTATTACTAACCTGTTAAGATTGAAGAAGGTAGACTTGATTTATTTTATTTTCTTTTCAATTTATTTTTTTATCTTCTATTTTTAGAACAACTAGAGTTAGGGTTGATCAGTCATGCCGTCATATCAGTCATCTGATAGCATAGTCACAAGACAGATTACAAGACTTGGGAGAATTTATTAGAAGATTTGAGAACAGATGACATCATACAATATGAACACTACATGTTGGCCTCATGGACTACACATGGTTGTTTAGGGTAGGGTGCACAGTACTTAGCACAGACCATCTGTAGAACTATATAAGGTAGACTAGTTTGTAGAAGAGTTCTCTATCGAGTTCTCTTGTATCACTCAATATAAGAGTTGTTCTATTGTCTGACTCTAAGGACTTTAGTTCATAACATAACCCTTAAGCCTAAAGTTCATGTCATTGCAAGACTCTTGTTTTGCTTCCAAATTTTAATTGACTCAGGAGTAACAACAGTAGAGAGAGGAGATTTTGAGCCAACATCAATAGCTTTAGAATTGACTTGTTTAAGATATCAAGACTCAGTAAGTGTTGTAGCAACCACTCGCCAGAATGGCACTCATAGTTTGCTTACTTCAGCAAAGCTCTCAGATAGCTATCTAGTAGTGGGGATTACAAGAAAACTCAACAAGGAGCCCTCACTATATTATCCACTATATATATACATGGCTCCTGGTTCATGCTACAACAATATCTATCCGGCCCTTAAGTCCATGCATCTTCCTCATGTCCTATTACTCATCCTCATGTGTTTTCCTTAAGGCCACCATGCTTCCTACATGTGCCCTGATGTCATACTCTTAATCTCTGCTGTACATGTGTACACCATGAGAAACCCATGTCCCTTGACATCACTCCTAACCCTAACTCTGATCTAGACTCCTCTCAATCCTTCTAGACTGTTAGTCCTTCTAGACCATTCTAGACTCTTTCACATGACTTCCAGGTCATATGCTCTCCATCTGTTGTAGACTAATAATTACTATCTGTCCTAACCCTAACCCTACCTAAAGTCTGTCCACACACTTGTTTTATAACAGTAAGTTTCTTTTGCCTCAGGCAGAGATGACTAAAATAGTCCCAAAGACCCTTTTCTTGGATAGCTGTCTTGAACCACAGTAGGACTACTGCCCAGTTCATCCCTGACACATCCAACTTGAGTACAGGCAAAGGTAATATATCATTCACTATAGTAGCCATAGTAGATATAACCAAAAAATGTTTTTTTAGTGGTGGGGAAATTTTCTTTTAGAGGTTCAGCAATGGCTGGACAATAAAGTTATACAGAGGCATTAGATTTAAGTGTGAATATGTCTAAAAGAGTGTCCATACCTCAGTCACTCGAAGTAGCACGAGAATTGAGGATACAAGTGTTTATGGCACTATTATATATCCAAGGGAAAAAATGGTAAGTAAGGTCCAAGCAAAGGTCCAAGCGTTGAACTCACAACCAGTTTGCAATTCCAATACCTTCCTAAGGTTGTCTAGTATCTCTCACATATATATTACTTTCTCAACACTCTTCAATTTGGTAGCATCAGGACCAAAATCAACAACCATCTTCTTTCCAGCAAAATCTAAGAAAGCCTCATGTACTGAAAAGTGGGCTAATGAATTTCGTACAGTATCAAGTACCAAAAATTAGATTAAATTATGATAGAGAAGCCCCAAC
>JAJOHK020000497.1:0-24761 GCA_022457215.2 Leucocoprinus gongylophorus | reverse complement strand
CTCAACCTAAGTACTTCTATTCTCTCATTTGTAGATGACGGTCTTCTAATCTCTCAGGGAAAAACGTATAATACAACCCTGCCAGAGCTTTACAGTAGCTATAGAGTAGTTACAGACTTGATGGTGTGCTTTGGCTTGGTCATGGAGTATAACAAGTCAGAGATCTTTCATTTTTCTAAGATATATAACAACTTGAACCTGGAGCTGGACCTCTCAGCCATTGGTACCCCTACTCTCAAGCCCAAAACATACTGAAGATACTTGGGCTTCTACTTTGATCAATGTCTGTCCTTCAAGGAACACATTCAGTACTACTCTACCAAAGTACTATCTATAGTCAAAGCAATGAGCATACTTAGAAATTCTACTAGAGGCCTTCTCCCACTTCAATTCTAAAATGGCTTCTATATTGCTCGTGTGTTGTTTCTATTGCAACTTATGGTTTTAGACTCTAGTTCTTTGCTGGAACTTCCACCAAGGCTCAAATATTGCTTTTAGCAGCTATACAACACAAGACTGCTCTCTAGATCTTGGGTGCATTCCACACTTCACCTACTGGTGGAATTGAGGCTCTGGTAGGCCTTATTCTCATTCAACTTCATCTCAAGAAGCTAGTTAAGCGGTTTTGTCTTCAGACTGCTACTCTTCCTTCATAGCATGTACTGATGTCTACTTAGTACTAGAAACTCAAAGAGCATCCACCCCCATCTACAATTACTTACTATTTTAAATGATTCCCAGTATGTTTATTTGAAGGGTCCTCTCTTAGATACTGATGTATCACTACTCAATTTCACTGAACGCTTCAATCTCTCTTTGATGCTAAGACTACACCAGATTGTAGGCTGATAGACAGCTTCTCTGAGCACATCTCATTCTATCCCTGCAATTGTTCAAGTCTCAATGATTGTAATGTCTACTTGGAGTCTCTTGACTGTCTTTGTTTTGAGATCTCTTCTTCCTCCTCCACTCTTGCTATTGTCACTGATGCAAGTACTATACCCCCCAGGAACATGAAGGCTATTTCTGCTGTGCATTTCTAGAGACTAGGCCACCAGATGACATCTTCTAAGGCTCCAGCTGGTAGAACAACTGCTTTTGATGCTAAGCTGTTTGCTATAAGACTGGATGTCTCCAAGGCCACCAGTATGGACATTGAACACATTATACTCATTACTAACTCTCTAGGCTCTGCTAGAAGATCAGTTGACCTCTCAGTGCACTCTGGACAAGCTTACTCCTTGGTTATCTGCTCTGCACTCCGATCGTTCTTTTGTAGTAGTTCTAGCTATAGTATTGAGTTCTGGGACTGCTCTAGCACTGCTGAGTGGTCTCTTCACCAAATGGTCCATAACAATGTGACTAACACTAGAATAGCTGCTAGACTTTATCCAGCAACTTCCATTAACTTTCTGCACTCTAAAAGCATCATTTCTTGTCTGGATATCTGGAGAACATTGTTTAACCATCCTACTATCTAAGGGCACCATTTTCTAACTCTGAGAGGCAAGAACTGGAAATCTCTTCAGCCCAGCTACTCCAAGGGTGGTAGTTGGCTTGTTCACTTTAGCCAGTTGGTCACATTATGTGCCAGGGCAACTAGAGCCATCCTCAACCATGTTCTTATTGGGGAGTATAGACAGTGCTTTTTCCCTGCAGAGTGCACTTAGTGTTCATGTGGCCATTGCCAGGTGGAAACATATTAACATATCTTTGCAAACTGCTCTAGGTTTGCTCACAGTCCCTTGATTGACCCATCTCTGTCAATTGAGGACTTTGTCAACTTCTTGAAGGAGCACCTTAGTGCTTTTGCCTTCTTCTCTCAAGAATGACCTCCCACTCCTCTAGAGCCTCTATGAGGGCTCACTTGGCTTGCTTTTCTGTTTCTGTAGATAGTTTCTCAGTCTTATCTCTCTCAGTCTCATTTGATTCTGTTATCTCAGTATGATAGGTTTTTCTTGACTTGGACACATAATTTGTGAGTTGGTTGCAAGCAACTCTTACTTAGATTTCTCTTTGATCTCTGTTGACTCTAATTGTGTCTCTCTGTCTATGAGGGGTTTTTTAGTCTTCTGAGGCAAAAATTATAGACTACTTGTAGTAGATAGTCTGCCACAGACTGCAATTGAGCACCATGTAATAAATTGATGAATAAAAAAAAATTAAAAAAAGAGTATTATAGACTATTTAAATGATTGATAACATGTTCTAAAAGTAGTTTTCCATTCATTACTGGCAGTGATACAAACCAAGTAGTAAGCATGGTGAAGATCTATCTTTGAATAAATCTGAGCTTTATAAGATAAGTCCAGTAGATTAAAGATGAGTGAGAGTAAATAGTGATTCTTTTTAGAAATGTGGTTAAGACTATGAAAGTCAACACAAAGGTATAGTAAACTATCTTTCTTCTTCATGAATAAGACCAGTGTACTATGCAGAAAGGAGGTTGGTTAGATAAAACCTGTATTAAGGTTTTCTTCAATAAATTTCTTGAGAGCCTTTTATTCAGATGCTAAAAGAGAGTATATAGAACTAACTGGAGGTTAAGCATCTTTTTCTGGATTGATTTGGAGATCATAAGGAGTAAGGACTTTAGCTTTAGTTTTGCTGAAAACATCAGTGAATTTATAATATTCAGAAAGAATATTGAAAAGATTAGGAGTTTTTACAAGTTTTGTGGAGTTGGCCTGAATGCCCAAAGAGCAAAGATAAAGTTCAAAGTTGCTAGTGTCTAGAAGTTTTGATGCTTACAAGAATGTTACAGTACCAATAATAGCAATGTTAGGTCACTCAGAGATAGACACAGAGGTCTTAGATATAAGTATGAAAACTACAAATTCTGATGATTGTAGAGAGATGTCAAGAGATGATAGAGATATCAATAGTGTGTTGACCATGATATAAGAGAGAGCAAGATTTTTCTACAAAGATAGATGGAAGTTTATTGACTCATTTGCCTAGTCAATCAGTGGATTGTATCAGATGAGTCAGTTTTATTTAAGGACTAAAGAGCAGGAAGAATTAAGCAAAGTAATATAGAAGTCTAGAGTCATACAATCACTAGTGGAGAAGATTATAAGTGTCAAGATCGTTGATGGTAGACTTTATTTTTATTTTCTTTTTTCACTTTATTTTTCTTTTCTTTTCTATTTTTAGAACAACTCGGGTTAGGGTTTATCAGTCACACTGTCACATCAGTCACAAGTTGATGGCATAGTCACAAGACTGATCATGAGACTTGGGAGAATGGAGTAGAAGGTTTTGAAATAAAGTGACGTCATACAACATGGACAACACATATTGGCCTCATGTCATACACATGGTCATTTAGGGTAGGGTGCACAGTAGTGAGCATGAACCATGAGTAGTAGTATATAAGGTAGACTACTTTATACTAGGAACTCTATCGAGTTCTCTTGTGTTACTTAATACAAGAGTTGTCTTATTGCTTAAACACTTTGAGCTTTAAGTCATAACAATAAGCAGGTTAGCAATTTGGAAGATGGTGCTATTTGATAAACTGTTAAACAAGTAGAGGGTAACTGGAGGAGTTGCAGATATCTTTAAATAGTGAGTATTTACAAATTTTGAGTTTATAAAACAATAAGTAGATCTGGAGTCAACAAGAGCTTGGAACAGGGTTTTATTAAGGTAATCTTGACCAAGTATCAAAGAAAAAGTGAGGGAGACAAAAAGAGAATGTGGATTGGAAAGAGTGGATGTATTGAGTTGAATAAAACTCACTACTGTACAGAGAAGTTCAATGTGGCCCACAGTCTGTATGGAGTCCTGGGGGTTGCTCTCTATTTTTCCAAGGGTTTCTCAGAAGCAGCTGCTAGAGGATCAGTAGTTGCTGAAATACTGCAGCCTTTGGAAGTGACTGTAGTCTACTTCTTAGAACAAGAGTCTAACTTGTGGTTTCCTGCACTATAATAGAGGCACAGGTTGTTTTTGAGACACTTCTTGCACTTATCACTGGTCAACTTGCCATTGTCAGCTAGCTTGGAAGAGAGATTCATTTGTGGAGAATTTGGTTATTTCTTTGGAATGTGGAACAGAGATGATTTAGAAGAAGAAGATTTGGCAGATGAAGCTGCCAGAGATGTATTTGCCTTGCTTTAGAAAGCCATGGCATTACTAGTAGTAGAAGCTTTCCCTTGCTTCTAGGAGTGAGACTCAAGAGCCTTCTTTTCTGTCTATCTGGTATAGTAGCATTTATAGTTATGTTTTCAATAGTAGTGATCAATAGTCATTGCCAAAGTGTACATATTCTGAAATGAGGTAGGTTTTCCTTGTTCCCAGGTAGAAATAGGGTCCTGGATTTGATTGGAAAGGCCCTGGTAATAATAGTGGCATAGAATACTATTCCTCTAATCTAATTGAGAAGCATTACACATGAAATCTACATTGTTAATGGAAATATTGTTGCTGGGCTTTATGTAGAGATTATTCAGCATGTTGGCCACTTTACTGATGGGGTCTGAGAGATTAAAATGTCAATGTAGCTCATCAACAAAAAGGTTCCAATTGAAGAGCTAGTCTTATAGGATATTCTGATCTTTCTGGTTGGGACCCATCTTAAACCAGTTCTAGGCTACTTCAGTAAGGTAAGTCATTGTGAAGTTGATTTTCACAATATCTATGTCAAATTCCATGGAATTAACATGAAAGTAGAAGCAATATTAGAATAGGAAATTATTGAGCTTGTTAGGCTCAGTACTGCTGAAGATATTGGGAATGTAGGCTTTAGTTCCCCCAGAATTAGTATTAGAACTAGAGGTCTGATTAGTATTAAGTATATTTGCAAGTCAATTAAGTACATCAGCTAGCTATTCATTAGTATTATTGCTCTAATGGGGTTTTGATCATGAACAAGTAGAAAAAGTAGGTCTATTAGATATCAAATTAGTAATAGGATTAGTAGCAGGAGCATTCTCCCAATTAAAATCATTATTCATAGAGATGATACTTGGGCTAGAAACAGGCAAAACTGTCTGGCTAGGTTGAATAGTATGAGAAGGAGACCTCAGAGATGATTGGCTTCTTTGATGAATTTATTTTGAGCATTGTAAGGCATTTGGCAGATATGCAAGATTATTGCTAAAACATGAAATAGTATTGAAGAGTATTCTAAGCAGTAGAACTAGAGTTGACATTCAAGAGTTATAGCAAGAGAAAGCTATTTAGACTTTGAAGTATGAAAGTTGTTTTATAGACAGAACTGCTCAGAAGCAACAGCAGACTTGAAAGTCTGATAATACTGTCAGGCATAGTTCATACCAGGGGTGAAAGTCTGTGGGATTGGCTCAGAGATATAAACTTATAGAATGACCTTGGCTTTGGCTTATGTGCTGTGCCATTTGTTTGCTACATGGCTATAACTTTAGATGGAAGGAAGAAGTCTGAGATAGGAGTAAGTACTGATTGGTATGTCACCATTAAATACTGGAGATTGAGTTCAATAAGAATTATCTTTGTTAATTATCAGACTAGCAAATTATAGTGTAACTACTAGTCTTATATACAAGAAAGAACTATAGGAAATACTCAGAGTTCTAGTGGTATAGCCTTTATTATCCTAAGTAGAAGTTTCAGTGGTAGAATACTAATAGGAGTATGACTCTGTTATAGAAGACTGAGTCAAATAGGAGTAAAAATACTGCTATAGAAGACTGAGTCAGATAGAAGTATCTTTGTCATGGAAGACAGAATATCTGGATTGTTACATTACTACTGTAAGGGTGTGTTGCAAGAAAGGTGGCTGTTATAGAAAGCAGGCTTGTAGATTAGATATTGATTAAACAGTATCATTATGGGAATGTATTTTCTAGATGGGTAGACTTGACATATGACATTATGTAAATAATGATCTTGGCTTTAACAGATAACATTGCATTTAGCTTATATATTACATGATTATATTTTTGGAGGATTAGAGCTTCAGGAGAAAGTTGAAATGAGTGTGACACAAGTCCAAGTTAATTATCAGACTAAGGAACAGTATATAGTAGCTAATGTTCTTAAATATGAAAGTGTAAATCTAATAATATTCTTTTACTGCATATATTCTAGATTGTTGGAAACTGTAGAGTTATCATTCAAAACTCCATGGAATTGATAAGGAATGTAGGGTTTGGTCTTTGGTTTGATTTGAGTGAAGTTTTACAAACTTAAGACCTTAGAGTTGGTCAAAAGAGTGAACCTTGTATTGGGTTGACACAAGAGAACTTGATAGAGAACTCTGTACAGGATTGTCTATCTTATATATAAATACCTAATAGTCTGTGTGAGCTATTTCTAGCCTACCCTAAACAACTATGTGTATGCCTTAAGGTCAACATGTGTTTCACATGTTGTATGACATTATCCTTCTAGAACCTTCTACATTCTTCCATGTATCATATGACTTGTGACCGTGTCATCTAATGTGACCTGCTATATGACAGCATGATCTTGTCACTCTAACCCTAACCCTGGTTCTAAAAATAGAATAAAGAAAATAAATCAAAAAAAAAATAGAAATGAGAGAGGAAAATAAAAAATGTTAAGTCCACTTCTTTTGTTCTTGACATGAAGTGTAATCTATACTAAAAGAGAGTAAAGAGAATGTAAATATTAGATGGTATGTAATATGAGAAAAGAACCAGAGTGACATATATTGGGAACACATATTCTTAACCTACTTGTCTTTTGGAGATTCTGGTAACCAAAATAGTAGTATATGTAGTGGGTCATAAACACTTCTCTCTTTTGCTAGTTGACTTTAGAATTATGAGACATAAATCCAAGGATAAGGTTCTGTTTATCAAACTTAAAATAATAAGAAGCATTTAATCTGTATGAATTTTATATTGTAAGACAATATCCACTATCTCTAATATCTGACTAGTCTTATTTGGAGTTTTATCAATATTATAGACAAGTATAAGTTTGGACAGTCTCTGAGTATTTAGATGGTATTTGTCAACAAAACTCTCATTGATAAATATATTAGTGGCTTTAGAGTCTATGAGAGTTTGTACAGAGAGATTAAGAGGTATCAGTGGTTTTAAGAGTAATCAGGAGGTAAAAAGAGATTTTATAGACATTGAAAGTACTAATAATAGAATAGAAAGAAGTCTTTTTTCCTACCTAAAAGAGTAAATAGAGAGTATAAAAGCTAGAGAAATTGAGATTTCAGATGCATCTTCTAGGTTACTATTTTCTTTGTATTTCTCTATTGATAATATAGCAAACTTATTTTTCAGTGGCCAGGATGCATATGTAGCCAGTTGCTCTACACAAAATCATGACTATTATGGTCTAAATCTAAATTTTCTAGTTCTACAAGCTCTAACTGCTGTACTGCTTTTATATTCTTAAATGAGTTCAAGTCCTCTATTAGTTCTTCTTATTGCTTAGTGGTTAATTGTCTAACATTTAATCTCACTAGATAGTCATAGATAACATGGTTTAGATTTCTATAGTAGTAACAACTTTTAGCAGAAATAAGATGGAGTTTTTAAGCAGTATTTAGGTTCATGGAAATACTTAGAGAGAAGACCAGCAGTATTTAATGTAAGTGTTATAATTCAAAATCCTTAGAGTTGGATCAAGAAGCAACCTTGTATTGGGTTGACACAAGAGAACTTGATAGAGAACTCTGTACAGGATTATCTACCTTATATACTAAAGGCACTTGGTCTGTGCTAGGCCTTTCTAACCTACCCTAAACTACCATGTGTGCACCTCAAGGCCAACATGTGTTGTATACATTGTATATCATTGTCCTCTCATACCTTTCTTCTAGTATTTTGCAGATTAACTCTAACCCTAAGTTCTAAAAATAGAAAAAGAGAAAAATAAATTGAAAATAAAATAAAAATGAGAAGGAAAGAATAAAAAGAAACTAAGTCTACTTTTCTCGATCCTAATAGTGAGAGTAATAATATAGCAGGAAATAGTTGTTTAGATATTAGGATAACTAAAGAACTTTATAGTACTTAGAGATTAAAGAAATGGTTTGAAACAGTCTGCTGAGTTGATTGAAAGATTTTGTTTGCCTGCTAGATCTAGTTTGTATGCTGAGTAGCTTCAAGCTAAGTAATAAAGATTCTAAATTGCAATACAAAAGCCTTTATGAAACTTGACTACTATAATACATAGATTGGTGTAACTGGCTTCTAATGTGAGGGATTAACACTTATTTAGGTAATTCTCTGCTATATGGCTTTTGTAGTAATACATTATCTCTGTAATTCTGGAGATTACTACTTAACATTTAGCTCTAGCCTTTTGGTATAATTTCATTGCTAGATAAAATTTTCTTTCTATTCTTGTCTGGTAATATTATTATTTATAATTACCTAAATAATTACAATTTTTTCTGTAATGCTTTCTTACTCATACATTAAATATCATAAACTCTCTTACCACCATCTTTGTTACGATCGATGCCTCCTGGAGACAGCATGGACATGGGTAAAGGGTATGATGACAATGATCAGCTGCACCGAAGTAGTCTCAGTCAGCGCCTCATGTGGTAGGCACTATAACCTCACCTAGTCCTCATTTCTCTCCTTGCTACATCCTCATGTATGATATCTCATGGACTCTTCATGGATCTTCTTACTTGTATATATAGCATAGCTAGATACCTGTATCTGTACGCTTTACCACTTGATACATATTCCCTTAACTCCTCTCAAGTCTTTGCCTTAGTTGCAACCTGAGCTCTAGCTTAAGGTCGTTACATTTGGTAAAGCATCAACGAGCTCACCTTGCAAGAGAGGTGTAGTAGGACAGACCTATGGATGAAACGAGACAGCGTTATCTGTTGAAGAACAAAACACGTGTAGCTGAAGCTATGAAGGAAGAATCAAGACGAGTTCAAGAAGAACCAACGATATAGAGGCATTGTCGGAATGACTGGGATCTTTACAGATCAACGAAGAAGCCTCAATGGAAGAATGCAAACAGACAGATACCGAGATGTCAGTAGCACCAGCAACAGCAGCTGCAGCAGTCAGCAAGAATGTACAGGCAGGATTGCCAAAGAGTATGGTACTGGACCCAGGGTGGTTTGATGGAGACTGGTCAAAATTCGAAGACTGGTGGAGAGGAATCAGGTTGTTCCTCAAGAGCAACAGAGTCAACAGAACAGACGATAGGATCACAGTGATCCTAGCTCGCCTCAGAGGAGGTGTAGTGGGAATATACGCACAGAAGAAACTCGATGAGTTTGACGAAGACAACGACATCCAGGATTGGGACAAATTTGTGAAAGAATTCAAGACAATATTCAGCGATAAGTCCAAAGCAGTGGACGCTGAGTGGAAGATCGAGACCTTCAAGCAAGGCAAAAGGAACACAGTAGATTTTATGATCAAATTCGAAGCACTAGCCATGAAGGCTGACACAGATGAGCTGCATGCCATCTTTTTATTAAAGAAGAATGTACGACAAGACATAATCAAGACAATATTGGGTTATCCACCCATAGCGATGTCAGAGACACTCAAGGAGTGGAAAGTGGCGATTACATCAGTGGGACAAGGATATGAGTCCACAGAAGGAAGACACAATTACAAGATGGGGACAGGAACCACATACGGTGGTAGAGGACAACCAATGGACATTGGGAAGTCTAACGACAACTTCAAAGACGGGAAGCCGAAGTGCTTCAACTGCAATAAATATGGACATATGGCAAAGGAATGCCGAGCAGGAAAGAAAGAACATGAAACAAGGACATGTTTCAAATGCGAGAAGAAAGGAAATATAGCCAAGAACTGCAAAGGGAAGCAGACAATGAAGAAATACAAGATACAAGAAGAGGAATCAGATGAAGAAGACAAGAACGACAAGGAGCAGGGTTTTGGAGACGATCTCAAGTAGGCACAGTATGAGAGATCAAACATGTAAACTCCTCTAAAAAATATATTATTCCAAATCGCAGAGCAAGCAGTGGAAAAAAGAAGTTAAACGTGCAAGCAGACATCAAGACCCAAAACAGAAGAAAATTAAAAGTGAAAGCCCTAGTGGACTCAGGATACATCCACACAGGAATAGATGAACAACTGGTCAAGGAGAAGAAAATCCAAACAAAGGCAATCAACTTCTCTTTTGAAGTATTCAATGCAGATGGGACCAAGAACAGAGAGGTGACCAGGGTGGCACCTCTGGAAGTAGAAATCAACGGACACAAAAAAACACTAGAAGCTGCGGTAATGGATTTAGATGGAACGGACATGTTTTTGGGACATGACTGGCTGGTTAAACACAATCCAGAAGTCAATTGGAAGAACAGAATCATCAAGTTCACAAGGTGTCCAGGCAACTGTACAATGAGACACAAAGATATTTGGTTCAGAACCAGAAGGAACAAGACGATGGAGACAACAACAACAGACAAAAAGGACAAGGACAACAGTGAAATTGGAAAGGAACCAGACAAAACAAATCCAGAAGATCTACCGGATTATATTTGACCCTTTACACATCTATTCAACAAGAAGAAATTCGAGAAATTACTAGAAAGGTAAGAATGGGACCACGAAATAAACTTGACGGAAGAAGCACCGAAAGAGCTAAACACTAAAGCCTATGTGATGACGCTGAAAGAAGAAGAAGCATTGAATCAATGGCTGGATGAACAACTTAAAGCGGGACTCATTGTAGAGTCAAAGTCAAGATATGCGGCACCCTGTTTTTATATCCCAAAAAAGGACAGTTCACTACGACTAGTTCAAGACTACAGGAAGTTAAATCAAGTCACGATAAAGGACAAAACGCCACTACTATTAATTGGAGAAGTAATAGACAAGTTCAAGGAGACAAAATACTTCAACAAACTGGACTTAATCTGGGGTTACAACAATGTTCGGATTAAAGAAGGGGATGAATGGAAGGCTGCGTTCTTAACCAACAAAGGGTTATTCGAACTGCAAGTGATGTATTTCGGATTATGCAACTCACCAGGAACATTTCAACGGATGATAAATAGTATCTTTCAAGAACTATTGTACAAAGGAATACTAGCCAACTATATAGACGACTTCGTCATTCCAGCAAGAACAATGGAAGAGCTGGAGGAAAGAACAGTCAGGTTCTTGAAGATAGCGGAGAAGCACAATTTGTGTTTCAAACAGTCTAAATGCAACTTCAACATGGAGGAAATTCCAATCCTAGGGGTTATTGTGGGCAAAGGACAGATCAAAATGGAACAAGAGAAGATCAAAGCGGTGAAGGAATGGAAAACACCAGGGAAAGTAAAAGATGTGGAAAGCTTTCTAGAATTCGCAAATTTCTACAGACGCTTTATCCAAAACTTCAGTCATATCGCCAAACCATTAAACGAGTTGAAAGGCAAGAAGGAATGGAAATGGGAAGAAGAACACCAGAAGGCATTTGAAAAACTCAAGGAAAGGATTACAAGTCAACTGGTACTAGCCTTACCAAGAAGAGAAGGAAAATTCAGGGTAGAAATGGACGCGTCAGGACATGCGATTGGAGGAGTACTTTCCCAAGAGCAAGAAGGGAAATGGAAACCCATTGCATTCTTATCAAGGACGATGCAACTAGCAGAAAGGAACTATGAGATCTATAACAAAGAACTATTGGCAATTGTAGAAGCCTTATCCAAATGGCAACAATACTTGCTGGATGCAGCAGAAACCTTTGAAATATGGACGGATCACAAAAACCTGAAGTACTTTCGAGAACTCCACAAGTTAAACAGACGACAGGCCAGATGGTACTTAAAGTTGCAAGACTGCGACTTTATCCTATGACACATTCCAGGGAAAACAAATACAAAAGCAGATATTCTATCAAGGAAAGATCAGGTTGACACAAAAGAGGATAACAAAGACGTTCAACTGCTAAAAGATGAAATGTGGTCGAGAAAAATTGTGGGCAAAATCCGGGTATTTGACGACAGGAAGGTGGTGGAAGAAATGGATATAATCAAAAGGATCAAGAAGAACGGAACTAGAGAGAAGGAAGTTTTGCAAGCATTACAAAAGGAAGATAGATCAGCATGGGAAGAGGACGAAGTGGCATATATGGAAGGAAGAATATATGTACCAAACAACAAGGACATCAAAGAGGAAATTCTGAAAGAACATCACGGTCCAGCAGACATTGGACATCCAGGACAACATAGGATGCAAGAACTAATCAAAAGGACATATTGGTGGCCAGGACTCAAGGAAGACGTCAAGAAATATGTTCAAGGATGCGTCAAGTGTCAACAGAACAAGGTGCAACATCAGAAAAAAGCAGGCAAACTCCATCCATTGGAAATTCCAGAAGGACCATGGCAAGACATCAGTATCAACATGATAGGTCCATTGCCAAGATCAAATGAAATGGATGTCATACTAGTAATTGTGGATCATTTCACAAAGATGATCAGACTAAAAGCGATGACAACAAGTTTATCATCAGAAGGAATTGCCAAGATCTACAGAGATGAAATATGGAAGATACATGGAATACCCAAGACAATCCTTAGCGACCGTGGCCTGCAATTTGCATCAAAGTTCATGGAAGATCTTACGAGAGTACTGGAAACCAAGAGGAAACTGTCTACAGCATATCACCCTCAAAACGATGGACAGACAGAAAGAATCAACCAGGAAATAGAAACGTTCTTACGGTACTATATCAACTATCAGCAGGACAACTGGACGGAATGGTTAGCTGCGGCAGAATTCACTTACAATGACAAGAAACATGCGACAATGGGGAAGACACCATTCGAACTGAATTTTGGAAGACACCCTTGGAAAGGGGACCTCATGATACAAACAGAGTTGCCACAAGTAGAGGAATTCGCGAAGAAGTTACAGGAAAGCTGGAAGCAGGCAGTACAAGCAATGGAAGAAAGCCAAAGGAACATGAAGAAACAGTTTGACAAAAGAAGAAGGAATCCTCAAGGTCTAAAGGTCGGAGAACACGTGTGGCTGGAGAACAAAAATATCCAGTCAAATCGACTCTCAAAGAAGTTGGACAATAAAAAATATGGACCTTTTAGAATCACAAAGAACATTGGCTTAGGAGCGTTCCAACTGGAGCTTCTGGAAGGCTGGATAATTCATAATGTCTTCAATGAGGATCTTCTAACATGATGTGTGGAGCCGAAGTTCAAAGGACAACACAAGGAACCAGCACCACCACCTATGATTATTAATGAAGAAGAAGAGTATGAAGTGGAAGAAGTATAGAAGCACAGGACACGAGGATGGGACACACAATACTTGGTATACTGGAAAGGCTATGGGGACGAACACGATCAATAGATTGCAGAATCAGGGTTTCCACATGCAAAACAGGCAATAGAAGATTATTGGACAAGGTGTTCAAGTCGAAACCTATAAAGAGGGGGGTAAAATCCCTTTTCAACAGCCCAAGAAATTACTCGAATTCTGAAGCACTTCTATAATGTCTTTCCCCACTGCTAACAACAACACTTTTGTTATGGCACCCACCTTCCCCAACCCATACATTTCATGAAAACTCAACAACATGGACCAAGTACAAGTGATGAAGAGAGAACGAGAGGATTGGATGAGATTATATCACAAGATGTTAAAAGGAATTGAAGCAATGATCGACGTACAAAGGATGCTAAAGGACATGAAGAAAATAGCGGAAGAGACGAGCACAACAGTTGCAGAGATGGAGGGAACGATCCTATCAGCCAGCATCAACAATCGTACAATGAACACCATGAACATAACTCAAATAACAGAAGACCTACGATATTTGATACAAAGTGACATAGACAATCGAGCATTGGAAATACAACGAATGTTGGCGGATGAATTGGACCAGTACAAAGGAAAAGGAAATAATTATGTGGAAGGAAACATTTGGGAAATCCAGGAGTTATATATCAAAGAGGAAAACAGAGAAGAGAAGGGAAGGGTTGAAGATGAAGAAGTGATACTAGTCAAGCCCTACAAAGTGTCCACAACAACATCATCTTCAAGTACAAGTTTTATAACAGACAAGGTTGAACATCTACTCAGACACATGAAATTTGTATGATCGCCACCCCAGACCAGACTATTCAAACCACCACCACACTATCAAGCTCTCAGATCCAGAGGAGAAAACGATCCTATATTTTGGAAAGAAGTGGCAACAGCATTCTTGGAGAAGAAATATAACACAGACACTGCAAGAAATGGGCACCAAATCCATATGTTCCAAGGAGGCCCGCCACATGAGCCATATTTCATAGCCATGGACAACAAGGATCAAATCATTATAGGCTCTAGCAAAAAAGATAGTGGCCACACATGTGGTAGGAGAACTGGAGGTTTTGGTCTAATTCATGGGGACATGAAGCCTGAAACAGGGGTATTGTTACGATCAATGCCTCCTGGAGACAGCATGGACATGGGTAAAGGGTATGACGACGATGATCAGCTGCACCGAAGTAGTCTCAGTCAGTGCCTCATGTGGTAGGCACTATAACCTCACCTAGTCCTCATTTCTCTCCTTGCTACATCCTCATGTATGATACCTCATGGACTCTTCATGGATCTTCTTACTTGTATATATAGCATAGCTAGATACCTGTATCTGTACGCTTTACCACTTGATACATATTCCCTTAACTCCTCTCAAGTCTTTGCCTTAGTTGCAACCTGAGCTCTAGCTTAAGGTCATTACAATCTTGTGTGGTTAGTGTTCATAGGAATAGTTGTTGTTACATTTTTCTATCCACTTCTAGTTAATACTTGGAGCAAGTAAATCATGAAATCAAAACAAACAAACAGCAAGAAACAGTTATTTGCCCATATACAAACTCTTTCTCTAATCTTGGAGAAAAGAATAACTTGTCAATAGACTGGAGTTTAGAAACTTCAGCTCTTTTTTTATCCATGCCTATGCCTCATATTTCTCCAGTAGGAGAACACATGCCCTCACCTCATATACCTCCTTCTCAAAGCAGCTCTAATAGCAATAACATATCTGAACAATCAAATACTGTATTGAAAGTTCTTGACTACAGAAGCTCCCAGCCAATTTACCCAGCAATATGAAGTGGATTGCACTTAGCCACATCTATTTTTGGTACTGAAGAGTCCAGATCAGAAGACATCCACAACATCACTTTATCAATAAGCAGAATTGAAATATTTATGTGGTGTAACTCTATAAAAGGAAAGAAAGCCTCTGAGGGGTTTGACATTATAGCTGAGCAAATCAGACTCCTTATCTGAAAATCCATTTTGTCTAAATGGGCCAAAATTGTCTATAAATACTAATCAAGCAAACATACTATAACCATCAAAAAATTTCTTGAGAATATCTTTGGCCTCCAAAAGACTGGTGAAACCAATATGTTGTTATCAGTTCCTGAAAACACAACTGTAACTCCTGAGCCACCATCATTGGTGGTTGTGCCTTCTAATACTACATCTTCTTCTAGTGTACCTCCTTTGCCTTCATTTCTAGTCAACAAACCCAAAAATGTTGTTAATAAGAAGACTTCAGTACAAGCTAATATTGAGAAGTCATATGTGCAGGCCTCAAAGGCTAACATTTCTCCAAGAGTTGAAGACATTCTTCATATCAAAGACACTTTTCCTGAATTATCTACAGATGATATAGGAAGGATCATCAAAGTCACAAATAGCAGGGAGAGAGATGGTATAGTGGAAGAGCCTCTGTCCATGTGTATTATGCCTACCTCAAATCTACTTGAGGTTATGGGTTCAATTCCTTAGTAGTCCTTTGTGTTGGGTAACTGCATAAAAAGGTTAGAGTATTGATACTCCATACATAATTCCTTCTGTAGGCATGGACTACCATTGTGCCTTGTGTAATAAATTGTTGACTACAAAAAAAAAAAAAGTCACAAACAGCAATGAGAGGCAAAAAAAGCCCAGAATTAACATGACTACCAAGGGGCCATTGAGAAAACAAATTATTATTCCCATGGCTAAATTGAACACTGAGTTAATTATTAATTTAGCCAGTTCTAATATCACTAACATCAATAAATGTTTGAAAAACACTAAATCAGATATCATTGTAGACATTATCACCACAAACAAGCCAGCTAACATGTCTGACTTATTGATCATCAAAAAATACATGAAAAACATCAACAATATAAATTTGGACAACATTGACTATTCTCATCTTCTAAAGTCCAAATTGTACCTAAAGATTATTGGACTTCTTCACAATATGGAGAATGGTGTGCTTACTCTGGAAGTCATTGAAGGTGTCCTCAAAGATTCACACCTTTTTGAAAATGTTGTTCTGGCTTCTAAGCCTCAAGTAATCAAAGTGTTTCCTAAATCTAACATAGCAGTGGTCCAGGTTGATCTATGGGACTCACAAAGCAGTTCTTTAGTGAAGAATATCATCAATTGTTATTTTAATGTAGGACAATACATTGCTATCATTTGAGGTACAAACATAAACCTGGAAGTTCCTTAGTGTAAAAACTGTTGGAAGTAGGGTTACTTGACACTTAGTTGTTACTCTCATGTCTCCAGATACACTAAATGCTATGAATGTTATGACCTTAAGCTAGAGCTCAGGTTGCACTTAGGCAAAGGTTGAGAAAGAGTTAAGGGGTTTGAATAAATAGAAAAGCATAAGAATACAGGAGAGTATCTATGCTATATATACTTGTAGCAAATGCATAAATCATGAGGCAAACAAGTTATTGTACATGAGGAGCAAGTGAGGTTGGAGCACCTACTACATGAGGTGCTGACTGAGACTACTATGGCACAGCCAATTATATCATCATCACCCTCTGCTCTACTCCATATTGCATCCTCAAGATATTGATTGTAACAATGGAGCTCATTCTACCAAACATTACAGAGAAAAGGTGTGGTGTTGCACTGAAAATAAAAAACTCAACTGTGTGGCTACCAAAGTCAGTGAGCCATATCCTCACATCTTCAAGTGTATGAATTGCAAAAAAGATCATCAAGCAGATAGCTATAGCTATTCTTACTGGCACAATTGTTTTAACAGGAGTTAGCATGATAGAAAATCACAGGAACTCTTTTGAAAGTAGAATACAGTAATATAGCAATCCTGTTAGCAATTACCTTAGGTTTTTCTTTTTTTTTCTCAATTTCTATGTTGCTTGCCCATCAATGTAACATAGCTACTAAGTAGTTACTATAGACTGCCATTGTACTCCATGTTATAAATTGTTGATCCAAAAAAAATAAAAATAAATAAATTAAGTATCATAGATAAGGACTTATCTTAGTATTATATACTTACTCTTATATTAAGTATTACAGCCTTGAACACTTAGTGTTTGGTGTTTGAATCAAGTGAAGTTTGCCCAGACATACAGTCTCTTTCAGTTTATTAACAACTTTAGCAGCAAAGTTGATGGAGGAAAAGTGCCTTTAAAAAGCTATTCAAATTCAAGCTAGATAATAATAGGAAAAATACTGGTAGTTAACTTCTTGTAAAAGATTTTTTCTGACTATTTAAGCATACTACTGCTTTTAAAGAAGGATAGAGCCCAGAGAATCTTGTTCTGATCAGAGATAATATATTTAGTAAACAGGTAGAGTTACAAAGAACAAAAGCTTAAAAAAGCTTTTTTGGTCTGCCAATTACTACTGAAGTTTGGTAAAAGCAGTGTATATGGTCTAGAGTAATAAAAGAGATTCTGAGATGTGAAGAAGGTTTGGTTGCAGATAAAGAAGGTATACTTGTAGTTGTAAAAGCAAAGTTAGATATGAGAGTATACAGGTCTCAGAGTTGGTTTATGAAACTAGCTAAGATATTGTTGTTATTATGTTCTGAAGCTTACTAATGCTCAGCTACTTCTCTTAGATGATGTTGAAGAAGCTCCAAGACTTTGTTAGTATTGATGAAAGTCATAAGATAGTTGCCAGAAGTAAGCATTAGTTAGGAGATAAGAAAAGGTGAGAGAGATCAAGACATGAGGATAGACAGTCCTAAAATATTGATGTGTTGAGATTCTAGAGAGAAAAACTCTGTTTTGTTGTTAGGATAACTAGTAGGTTCTACAGTATTTATACAAGCTTTGAGACTTCCAGGAAAATCTAAGAGAATAGAATAAGGTTTCTGGAGATGATAAACATTCTATATAGTTATGAAGTATATTTTAATCTTCTAAATTAGCTTATATGAGGAGAAATGATAAAGATAGCATAATCAGGAGTATTTCTGGTAAAAACATCTAGAATATCAGCCCAGATATTATAAAATGAACTACTCACTTATTTGTGATATCTGAACCTTAGATGTATTCTCAGAGGTTTAGCAGTGATTCAGAAGTTCAATAATGATGACAATGATGATGAAGATCAGTACAGATATCAATGATGAGAAGATAAAAACTAATAATTGATGTTGTTAAGTCTAAGGTCTAGTTCCCAGACACAGAGGTATATATATAAAAGAGTAATAGTCTGTATACAAGCTGTTTCCATCACATGATCAAGACTTGTATCTGATGGGGTTGTTATCTATCACAGTAGATGTCAGGCTAATTTTAGAAGATAACTAATTATATCACTACATTAATATGCTTATATCTTTATAAATACTTTATGAGATATACCATATATCATCAAAAAAAATTTGATAAGCACTTTCCAACACAAGTTTAATTATGTAAATCCATCCAGCCATTCATGAGATATCAGCCAACAAAACTTTTACAGTTACTGATGGCCTGATATCTTGGTTATTTGTTGTTACTTTTGTATATCCTATATATATGTAGATAGCCTTCATTTGGGGCTTTCCAGTACAACTGAGTTTGTGAAAATTGGTTTACTGGTTGTGGAGATACAAGCTGAATGAAGTTTATAACACCAAGAAGGAAGAGAAGTTACTCTGGTGGTGAATGAGAGATGGTAGGAGCAGTGGTTAAGTTTGAATATTGTGAGGAACAGCAGAAAGTGTTGGGGTTGTAGAAGTAAACACCATGGGCTTTAACAGTAGTGTTAGGATTGAAGGAGTAAGTTCTCTTACAACTACTATCTAAGATAATGGTATTAAGAAAAGAAGTGATTTGTGTAGAGAGCTTAGTATGAGCAATATACTTACTAGGGTTTATATACTTTACAGAATATGTTTATGAGTAACTTACTATTATATACCAATCTATCCATATCCAGTCAACCCTATAGATAACACTTCTTATCTCATCCACACTCTTAATTCTTATCTAGTACAGATCAACTCTATATTGATTACTTCTTGAACATTCTTGTTGGACATTCTGGCAACTCTATGAAGCTCTACTCCAATGTCCAAGGACTACTTAGACCTAGAGTAATTGCTTACAGCCTCCATTCCCTAGATACTATCTTAGATAGAGTATCTTAGTATATAGTTATACTGTAAACCTTATTCTGAAAATTAACTAAAACCAGTACTCTCTTCCAATGTTGGTAGTAACACAAACCTCTCTAAGTACATCTTCTAAAAATATGCAACCAGTGTGATGAGTAGAGCATATAAGCTGAAGCTGAAGGTTATTTGTTATCTATGTTTTATATATCACAGATAGTAAATGCTCATCTACCTTCTGAGAGTCTGCTATGGATCTCAGTCACCAAGAGGTGTGAACTGCACCTAACACCTACTCTAAAGAAAGAACTACATGTGTAAGCAGCATGTGGGCTGTGCTAATATAAAGATATAAATAGATGACACTTGAGTGACTCATTGCAAGTTGCATTATCATGAGTCATGCTGTGCTGATCACAGTCATGAATATGAATAAGTGGAATATAAACCATCTATCAGGTGAAGCACTTTGCCTTTGTCAATACCTGAATATGACCTGAATATGACTTGTATCAAAGTTTCCTGATGGCACTGGCTAATTAAAATACACGTGATATCCAATTTCGGAAAGGATACATACATAAATCAATCAATCAATCATTGTGACATTCATCATCTCCAGGTCCCATTACTCGACCGTCGGTCAGATTTTGCTTGCCTTGTGTCAATGGTCAATTACTCAAGGTGATTTCTTATGCCTCACAGAACACCTGTGAATGTCTCCCCAGCAGCAAAATTCTAGCTCGCTCGGAAGATCACGCCAACGAGCAAATACCACTTCTTTTGCGTCTTTCGGATGGCGTCGACATAGATCAGAGCAGCCTTTTCTTTCCCAGGGCCAACTCCCTTCTACAAGCCAACAGCTGCTCTCCACTAATGATCTGATCCATGAGCTCAAGCCTCCAGCCGTCCCCAGACTTGCTCATGCGCGTGCACTCGCTAATTTGTTGCCAACTGCATCCCCACTGCCTCGTACTTCTGTCATCAATCTAATTGTTTCTTCCCTTTGCGATATAAACGGACCGCTTTCCTTTCAGGCCGCTGGGTTCGACCTAGTTTCCTCGTACTGGGAAAACCCGGAAGCCACCATGGTTTCAACCACTGATCGCTTCTCTTTTTTGTCCCTTTTCTTGGAATCCGGTATTTCATGGACTGCGGAGCTTTGGGAACCGAAGCTCAAGGCGCTTCGTTCCTTCACCAAGTACGGCATTGACATCGTTGGTATTGAGAGTACATTGGTTAATGTGATCAAATGGTGGATAGAAGGCGCATTTGAAGGCATTTTAAGATTAGATGGAGACCTTGATCATACAGAGAGATTGGAGAGGGAGAGAAGTATAGATGTTTTGGCCAAGTTTTTGTCCGATGTTTTGAGCAAACCTGAGAATGTTGCCCGACTCTCGGAAGATACGATTCCTTCGGTACTGCGATTTTATGCAAGCATTTTTGACAGATCGGTTGTACTCCTGAAGTCTCCGAGTAGTTCAAATGAATTTTCGGCATCAACAGATTCTCTAGTGTCGACTTCGCAGCCAAAATCCAGCCTCCACCGGCGAACTCCGTCAACTATTTCCACCACATCCCCTGCGTCCCCTAGTACGCCAGTTCCTGTCTTATCTCGCAGTCTACATAAACGACCTGCAGAAATTGCGATTTCCATATACCTAGATTATCTTCACGCTCAAATTAAGGTTCTATCTCCTCCAATAATTCAAGATGTTTTACCTCTCCTGTTTCGTGCTCTTGCCTTCTGTTCCTCCCCACTTCCACGTCTTACAGTCCCATCTCAGTCGCGCAAGAGATCAAGCTTGGAAGATAGAGTAAATGAAACTCTTACTTTTATATACACTGGCCCATACTCGACAACGTGTGTGGCAGTTCACAAGCGCTCTCTCTATCCAGAGTTCACCGCAGATCGCGAAAATCACCCAGATTCTAACGATATATCTACTCACACGGGCGAGGATGTTTCATCAAGGCGGACTTCATACCTAATTTCTCAAACCTCCCTGCAGCTAGGTATCTTCACTTCGATCGGTGCACATCGCATGCTACGCAACCGAGTTCGTCATGTTCTCACCGCTAGGCTTGTGCGTGCTTATATCTTGCGAGAGGCGTCCGTCGGCTACTCTTACTCGGGTGCTCCTTCACACATTGACGTCGAAGAAGATTTGATTGAAAGAGCCTGGCCGAGAGACGACTATGCTAATGCAGGCATTGGAATATGGACTGGTGGCTCCAGTGGATGGGATGCCAGAAGAATAGGCCCCGCGTTTTCTGAAAGTATATCGTGCTGGATTGCGTGGATCGGTGAAGGTCCACATATCGAGGCCCGTCCCACAAGTGAGACTTACAAAGAGAGCTGGGATCACGAACGACAGAAAGTCGACATGATTCTTGAGGAAGCTGCAGGGTTGCTGAAAGACATACTTCAGGAGGTAGATTCTCGAGAAGAGGAAAGTTTGAATGATGAGGAGGCTGCTTTTGTGGGTGAAGCTTTGTATAACCTTTGTAAATACATACCTCCCCTCAGGCGAGTTTCGAGTTCTGGGGTCGTTCCATCCCTGACTGGCCTTCTGCAGAAATCCCGACGGAACGCCATTCATCGTGCCTCTGGGCAATCCTTCGAGTGCCCCAACGGTGCTGCTTAGATCTATCACTTCATTACTCTCCCGAGATCATACGATCGGCTTGACCCCACTCTTGTCAACAATGCTGATATCTATTGCTGAAAACCTTGCTGACAGGAATACAGCACGCCTCCCTGCATTTATGTTTGAGCAACATGAACTCACGCCTACATCAGCTGATTGGTTGCGCAACTGGGAGAATCTGCTTGGGAACACCACTGCAGTCAGTTCACAGCGCCCACTAACAAAATGCGCCGTTATGGAAGTCCTGTCCATGGTTTATGACAGCGTCAAGGAGATGCAGTCGTATCGTCGTCCGTTAGCTGATTTGGTGTCAGGGTTTTGTAGGAGTTGGGTTGGTCAGCCAGAGGCTGAAAGTGAGGATGGTGACATGTTGTGGAAGATCGTCGGTGATGAAATCGTGCTCCGTGCCACCGAAGCTGCTCTAGACAGCAAGGAAGACGACAAAGAAGCCATCGATGGTCTGATCAATCTGCTTAAGACCATTGGCTCGGAGCCATCTATCGAAGAATTGGAAGACATGGCAGACATTCGCTCAGCTTTATCCGGCGAGGCTCAGCCATCCTCCTCCTCCGTTGCGACAAATATCACTCCCTCCAATCTTGTTTCTCCCATCCTCTCTCGAATGCAAACCGAGTTCCACGCAGCGGTAAAGGACAAGGATAAAGAATCCGCAATACCCTCCGTTATGTCCTTATTATCGTCATTCACTTCGGCTGCGGGTTCTCGATCTCAGTCTGGTCAAACTCAGCCAGTAGAGGATGTACCAGAACCAGTGCCTCCAGAAGCAGAAAAACCTCAAACAAAGCCTTTACCCCGTGTGGTCTCTGCAGTATCGGCTATTGTCAATGCCTTTTCTCAGTTGGCATTCACTTCTTACATTTTAGTGGATGACCTGCATCGGCTTGCTATTCGACTCTTCGAGGTCCTTCTTGATATATTGATACAGGGACAATCGGCTAGAGGTAAATTGACGGCACTGAAGTTCCTGATGCGATTGCGCGCCGACCGAAGTCACAACATATATTTCATATCTAAGACTTACGATAGGGACAATCACATCGCTATGCTTTCGGGTTTGATTGGGCGATCGTCTTTCCCGTCACATGAGAGGACCATTGAAGATCTCGAAGATGATTACCCCGACGCTCGAAAGCCAGGTTCGAGGACCGGGCAGGAAAGAGAAGAGAGACCGACTGCGAGGGGGCGAGGTGGAGTAGCTCGTTCAGCAGGCAGTCGAAGTCGCTCGCGCGCGCCGGCGGGTATCTCTCTGTCTGAAGTGACCAGAAAATTGCGCCCTCCCCTCTGGAATTTCCCAGAGACCATCACTTTTGCAGTCGCTGAGGCTGATAGCACCAGTGAAGCACTCATTTCGTATCACACCGATGGACCATCAGATACTCGCATCATACTCAAGATATCTCAGTACCTGAAGACAATCATCAGTATCTTAGAAAGAGAGACAAGTTGGGATGTATTGTCTTACGTCCTTTGCCATTTGCCAACCCAACTGTCCAACAAACATTTCTTCTGTGGTCCATCATGCCGTCAACTTATCTCGCGTTTGCTTCATGCACTATGTACTGGGATTCTCAATGGAAATCTAGGATTTCATGTTGAAGCATGGCCTCCAGGGATGAAGCCCAGGGACGCTCAAGGCTTGGCGTACCATTCACTGTCTGTCCTTGTCAGTTATTGGAGGTGTTTTGAACCTCACCAGCGCCATGCTCTTGTCGAAGTCTTTCAAAATGGTTTAGACAGGCAGCTCACGACAATTAAATGTTGTCTGCACGCTCTGACACTGTCAGCCTTTGAGCTCCGGTCATCTGTCACAAAATGTATGCCTGGGATTTTGGAGAAGCTTTCCCAGATCATGACCAATCCCAATATGTCGGTCCACATTTTAGCCTTCATTTCTATTGTTGGGAGTCTTCCCGCTCTTTACGCCAATTTCACAGAGGCACAATATAAGATGGTTTTCGGCGTGGCACTGCAGTATTTGCAACATTATAATCGTCAAAATGCCTCGCCGACTGTGTCATGGGCGTTATCTCAATACGTGCGGATCATGTCTTACACGGCTGTGTACATCTGGTATCTTGCTCTCAAGTTGCCCGATCGGCCCAAACATATGCCATACATCACTCGACAACTTATGCTCGCAAATGAAGGTAACAAGGATCTAGATATCCCTACTGAGGTCTGCTTTGACTGGCTTGCACGATATACGTATTCATCTGCTGACCCACGTCCTGCTACATCCTCCTTCAGTGAGGTTGTGATGAACCCCGTCAATCACCCTTCGGAGTCAGGTCCTTCCGAAGTTATCCAACCCATGAAGTCATGGATTGTTGGCAATGCAATCATCACTGTTAATGCATTGCCTCGTGCGGGTTGGGTTGAGGTGTTGTCGAGACGGCCGTCTGGATATACAAAATTGATTTGCCACCTGGAGAACGTGCCTATGGTAGGCCCTGGCGATGTGTCACCAGATATTTCTTCTGTGCCAGCGGGTCTGATGTTAGATAGATCACCACAGAGAGTCATTTTTGCCACAGGAGCGATTGAGGACATGGATGTGGTTGAAAAAGAGGTCTGTCATCACGCTATCATGTAACTCAGAACCTTATCAAAACCGTCTAGGATGAACTTCAGAAAGCTCTCAAACCGCAATATATTGATCACCCTCACGCTCCTCGCCCCGATCCCATCACAGGGTATGTGTGGAGCAAGACAGCACCATCCCAGAGACGGAAAGACGTGCTACTCGATCCATCGTACATTGCGCTTCAGCTT
>JAJOHK020000496.1:0-24817 GCA_022457215.2 Leucocoprinus gongylophorus | reverse complement strand
CACGCGGCTCGAGTCTTCGTTTACAATCAATACCATACAGTTGGTCCCTGTGCTTGCCGCAGAGGTTCAGAAAAAATGCTTACTTGTACTATGTACGCAACTGCTTTTGATCCACTCACGCTTAATGCCCAATTACTGTCTCATTACCTAATGGACGATCAGTCCCTAGACATCGTGTAAATGATGAAATATGAATCCTACCAGCAATCATATAATGCACCAGCAGCTAAACTGGGGTTCTACGTGGCTGATGAATAAATCTGTCTAATGATTGCAAAGGGCAAGACCTGTCCCTGCCAGTATATCACTAAAAGTTAGCAGACTCAGAATGCTGGCTCATCTCCCCGGGAAAAGTTCTATCTATATGATGTCGAGAAACTATAACTCGGCGTGGTGGGAGTTTTCTAAAATTTTGTAGGCTGGGGCCCTGAACCGCAGGTATGTATGCTATAAACCCTCCGTTTCACATAGATAGGCAATGTGATCTTAGATGATGACCTTGGTCTCAACTTATATGTTGTGCCTACTGTCTATTGCAGATGAGTATTGGGAAATTCTTAGTTGATTTCTAGACTGAAGACTACAGAGTATCTACTTGGTCTTATATACTGAGTCTGTAATCAGAACTATGGCTAAAGAATAGTAGTGTAGGGGATAACTAAAGAGACATTATAGAGACAGTTTTTAAGATATAAGATAACTAGGAGTCAAGGTAATGAGTTACCAGAAGATGAAATACAAGAGATTAATCTATGCACAAACAAGCATAGATGCAAAAGTATACTTAGGTATAGTTAGAGTTCTAACTAGAAGTCAGAAAGCAAAAGTCTCAGAAGTCTCAGAAGTCTGTCTATGATATTTTGTTCCTCTACTTGTTCTTTATATATTACAATCCTACTAATATTTATCACTGGGTGAATTTGATCAATTCTTGCAGTTTCAGCTCTACTATAAGAGGATTGGCTCTTCTAAGACTTTTCTCTTCTGTGTTTTTTGGCTGATCGATGTTCTATAACCCCTTTCTACATCCACACTTATCTGCTTATCTGATTTTCCATGCTCTGAACTCCTTCAAGCTGTACACCAACACTTCTAACTATCCTAATATGTCACTAAACTCTCTTTTCCACACTCCCTTACTCTTCTGCAATAATCTGTGGTCTTCTGAAGTCTTCTAGTATTCTTTTCTTTCTTACACTCTGGAAGTACCTGCTAAGCACTCTAGCACTCTTCTATTTCAGTTTTTCTATTTTAAACTATTTCTGATTACTTAATTATCATTATTCCTTGCTTATGTAAACAGAATTCTGACATATTGAAATAGATCTATTAATATATAGAGTAGTTGTCACCTTCAGGAATTCCTATTCTATCCTCTTAGGATTTTCTGGAGATGAGTGTATAGTTTAGTATTTCTCAGACAATAGACTTAGGATTTCCTGGAAATTTGAAGTACTTTGCTCTTTTGTCCAGTTGCCCTAACAGAACTGCTCAAAGTAAAGATTTTGAAAATAAAAAGAAGGTAGTAGTAGAATTTGAGGGAAGAATAAGTACAGAAATTATATAACAGAAAGAAGTAGAAAGGAATGAAAATTTAGAAAAATTGTAGAAGGCAAAGTTAAATTCAAATGTTGAGGAATTGTTTAGAAGAAGTGAGTTACTAGAGAAGTATATGGCAAGGATATTGTTTGGGTAGGATAATGGAAATTTTGAGAATAAGTATTTGAAGAAACTAAAGAAGAATTGAGTAAGATAAAATAAGTTAGACTAGGTTTCTTTGGAAAAGAAATCTTAAAGAGAGATGATGTCAGAGTTATAAATAATAGACTTAACTTTATTTTCTTTTTTATTTTATTTTCTCATTTTCCTTTATTTTATTTTGGTTTTTATTTTTATTATTTTGAACTTGGACAAAAGAGTATAATTATCATATGTCAAATCTACCCATTCCAAAGATATATCTCTGTAGCAGTATTGTCATTATATATCTTGGAGACAAGCCTATCTTCTATAATAGCCATCCTTCTTGCAACATGTCCTTGTGGTGGTAATATAATAACTTAGATATCTAGTTTTCCATAATAAAAATATTTTTATTGAACTCAGTCTTCTATGATAGAGTTCTCCTATCTGACCTCTATGTCATATACAAGTCCACCTCTGAACCTTACAAGCCCACCTTCCATGGCGGCCACCTTTCTCGCAACACGTCTCATGGCAGTGCTGCAACCTTCCAGGTATTCCGTCTTCCATGGCGGAGATACTCCTATTCAACTCAGTCTTCCATGACAGAGTTGCTCCTGTCAGTGTCTCAACACTGAAACCTCTGCTCGGGGCAATAGGGGTTTTACTACTGAAACCCCAAGCATCTCCTATACTATCAGTTTGTATATAAGACTAGTAGTTACACTGTAATTCGCTAGTCTGATAATCGACGAAGATAATCTCTTATTGAACTCAATCTCCGGTGTTCAACGGCAACACACCATTCAGCACTCACTCCCACTCGGACTTCCTCTCCTTCATCTGAAGTTGCGACCACACGGCAGACAGACGGCGCAGCACATAAGCTGAAGCCAAGATCGTTCCACAAGTCCACTCATCTCCGAGTCCATTCTGTGGACTTCCACCCTGGTGTGAACCGCACCTGACACTCTATTAGTATCTTACTATTGAAACCTCTGCTCAAAGCAATATGCTGAAATACTCAGCATTTCCTATATATCCAACTTGTATATAAGACTAGTAGTTATACTGTAATTTGCTAGTCTAATAATTGACAAAGATAACTACTATTAAACTCAATCTCTGGTGTTCAACAATGACACACTAAATTAGCACTTACTTTCATCTTGGACTTTATTTACTCATCTAAAGTTGCAACTATGTGGTAGATAGACAATGTAGCATATAAGCTAAAGCTAAGATTGTTCTAACAAGTTTGTATCATCAAGCTCATTGTACAGAGTTTTCATACTCTATATATTTCCAAGCCAATCTCATAGGCTTTTGACTTCTGGTATGAACTCCATCTGATAGTATTATCAGACTATCAAGTCTATTGTTGCTTTCAAGTAGTTTCATTTGCAAAAAATCTTTTTCGCAGTTCAAAGTACAATAGCTTTCTCCTACTATAACTCTTTAACTCACTTGGGATCAACTCTAGTTTTACTGCTTGGAACACTTCAATACAATTTCATATTTCAACAATAACTTTGTTGGAGCATATTCACCAAATATCCTACAATACTCAAGATGTATCTACCAAAAAAACTGATCAACTCCAAGATTCCCAACTCACACTATTCAACCTGCCAAGACAATTTTTCCTGCTCCTGGCACAAATATTGTCACTGTAGACAACAATCCTAATTGGGAAAATGCTCTCTGTTATAATCTTTAGCTTGGTTTAGATTGCAATTTAGGTAAAGACTTGAGTAAGAAGTAGAAGTATGATCAATTGGTAAATTGTAAGGATACAAGAGTGTATATACAGCTATATATATCTAGAGACCATATGTTATAAATGAGGCAAACAAGTTATAGTACATGAGGAAAACATAAAGAAGTCATGTCTACTATATAAAATGCTGACTGAGACAACATGTGGATAATGTATAGCATAGCTGATCATTAAGTCATCAAAGAAATCCCAATACTTGTTGTTCATAAGCTATCACAAAATGAACTACTCACTTATTTGTGATATCTGAACCTTGAGTATACTCTTAGAGATTTAGAAGTGATTTAGAAGTTCAATAATGATGACAATGATGATTAAGATTAATACAGATGATAAAGAATAAAGATTAATAATAAATGATATTGTTAAGTCTGAGATCTAATCCTTAGACACAGAGATATATATAATATATAAAAAAGTGATGGTCTGTATGCAAGCTGTTTCCATTACATGATCAAAACTTATACCTAATAGGAGCTGTCATCTGTCATAGCAGCTGTCAGGCTAATTTTAGAAGATAACTAATTATGTCACTGTATTGATATGCTTGTATCTCTAGGAATACTTATTGTTATGTAATATACCATGAATCATTGGAAATGGTTTGATGAGTACTTTTCAATACAAGTTTAATTATATGAATCTATCTAGTCGTTCATGAGATATTAGCTAATAAAGCTTTTACAGTTATTGATGACCTGATATCTCAGTTTTTTATTGTTACTTTGTACATTCCACATATGTGCAGATAGCCTTTATTTGGGGCTTTCCAATGTAACTTATTTTGTGAAAATTGGTCTACTTGTTACAAACTTAAGTTCTTAGGACTGGACAAAAGAAAGAACCTTATATAGGGTTTATACAAGAGAACTCGATAGAGAACTCTGTACAGAATTTGTCTACTTTATATACTAAAGTGCTTGGTCCATGCAGAGTCTTTCTACCCTAAACTACCATGTATATGCCTTGAGGCCAACATATGTTGTATATATTATAGGATGTTATTCTTTCATGCCTTTCTTCTTGTGTTCACAGGTTTTAACCCTAACCCTAAGTTCTAAAAATAGAAAAAGGAAAATAAATTGAAAATAAATTGAAAATGAAAAAGAAAAATAAAATGAAACTAAGTCTACTTTTCTTGATCTTGACACTACTAGTTGTGGAGATACAAGCTAAATGAAGTTTGTGACAAAGCAAATCACCTGTAAAATATGAGACATTGATTATAACACTTCTACTACTAATCTAGCTAATAGACATAATTTTTCTATTCATTTATAGTTAAAACACAAATACAGTAATAATACTAATAAGCAATTAGCTGATACACTCAGTTATATTTGTCATATGCCAAATCTATCTATTTAGAAAATATATTCCCACTATGATACTACCCTCAAACATCCATGACACAAGCCTATTTTTTGTGATAGCTATCCTTTCTGCAACACATCTCTGCAACAGTGATACAACAATCTACCAGATATCTAATCTTCTATGACAGTGATACTTCTATTCAACTTGGTCTTCTATGGCAAAGTTCTTCTACTATACTTCTATCAGTGTCTTACTACTGAAACTTTTACTTAGAGTAATAAGAGTTATACCACTGAAACTCCAAGCATCTTTTATATCTCCTACTTATATATAAGACTAGTAGTTATACTATAATTTGCTAGTCTGATAATTGACAAAGATAAACTCTTATTGAACTCAATCTTTAGTATTCAACAGTGACATACCAATCAGCACTTACTTCTATCTCAGACTTCATTCATTTATCTAAAGCTACAACTATGTGGTTGACAGATGGTATAGCATATAAGCTAAAGCTAAGGTCATTCCACAAGTTCACATCATCAAGCACAGAGTTTACATACTTTACATATTGCTGAACCTACCCCACAGACTTTTTTCCCTTAGTATAGACTACACCTGACAGTATTGTAAACACACTTACTACTAATCAAACACCTGGTCCTAATTCTAATTTAAAAGAACTAAAGCCCACATCTCTGACATCTTCAATAGCACTAAGCCTGACAAGCTTAATAATTTCTTATTTTAATATCATCTTTATTTCCATGCTAATTTCATGTAATTTAATACAGATATTATGAAAATTAACTTTACAATAACCTATCTTGCTAGAGTTGCCTAGGATTGGTTTGAGATAGGCCTTAACCAGAAAGACCAGAACATTCTACAAGACTGGCTCTTTGACTAGAATCTTTTTGTTAACAAATTACATTAGCACTTTGGTCTTTTGAATCTTATTAGTAAAGTGGCTATTATACTGGATAATTTCTATATGAAGCTTGGTAATAAGATCTCCACTTACAATATGGATTTCATATGCTATATCTCTCAATTAGATTGGGAGAATAATGTCTTGTGCCACTACTATTACTAGAAGCTCTCTGATTGAATCTAGGACTCTATTTCTATTTAGAAACAAGATAAACCTATTTCATTCCAAAACATGTACATGTTGTGGCAACCACTATATTATGAACTTAGGTCCTTAGGGTTAGACAAAAGAACAACTCTTGTATTGAGTAACATAAGAGAACTCGATAGAGATCCCTTTACAAACTAATCTTTCTTATATACTACTAACCATGGTTTGTGCTCACTACTGTGCACTCTACCCTAAATGACCATGTGTAGAACATGAGGTCAACATGTGTTATCCATGTTGTATGATGTCATTTGTTCTAGAACCTTCTACTCCATTCTCCCAAGTCTCATGATCAATGTTGTAACTACACTATCAAATAGTGACTGATGTGACAGTGTGACCAATCCCTTCTAACTCTAACCCTAGTTGTTCTAAAAATAGAAAAATGAAAAATGAAAATAAAAAAAAAGAAAAATTAAATTAAAAACTGAAAAATGAAGTCTACTTTTAACTATCTTGATATATTAGACATAAAGTCCAATAGCAGCACTACAAGTAAATCTCTCAGTAGGAATATCTAGTGGGGAACATGAGTTGTGTATTCACAAGAGAACTCAACAGGGAACTACAACAGTATTTTACTGATTATTTATATAAGTATCCATAGTCCATGCTATGACTGTGTATTGTCCTATCCTAATGTCCATACTCTGTCCTCATATCCATTACTTATCCACTGTATGTCTCTCTCAAAGCCACCATGCCATGTCCATGTACCCTGACATCATACTCTTTAATCTCCATCATACATGCATACATTATATGTACATCATAAGGAACTTATGTTCCTTGACATCATCCTAACCCTAGATCCTTCCAGACTGCTCTAGACTACTCTCAATTACTCTAGGCCTATGACATCATGTCATGTGACTGGGAAGTCACATGCCCTCTCTTCTCTCATTATAGACTAATAATAATACTACTATCTATATCTTAACCCTAACCCTACCAAAGTCTGTCTATACTTTTGTCTTATAACAGTACACTTGAGCAATAATCAATGGTTATTACTACTGAGAATGCAACTGTGAATGCCATCATGTCAGACAGGTAAAAAAGAAGACTCTTAAGTCTACTCCTAAAAGTAAAATAAGACTTCCTTTACTGGTAATACTGTTGTTAAAGTTAAAAGTGATGGACTTTATTTTATTTTTATTTTCTATTTTTAGAACTTAGGGTTAGAGTTAGAGTGTAATGGTCATAGGTTATGAGATGCATGAAAGGACATAGAAGGTTCTAGAAGGATAATATCATAGTACATATACAATATATGTTGACCTTAAGGCAAACACATGGTCTTTAGGATAGACTAAAAGTAGTTAGCATGGACCATTAGGTTTTAGTATATAATGTAAACAATCTTGTACAGAGCTCTCTATTGAGTTCTCTTGTGTAAATCCTCTACAAGGTTTTTTCCCTTGATTAACTCTAAGATCTTGAGTTTGTAATATTAGAACTTGATTCCCATTCTAAAGACTGCTCAACACTGAGTCCTCTTTCCTCTACTCTCTACTCATCCTCAACCAAAGAGCAACACTGCTCTTTAGTCAAGAAGAATTGCTGGACTCTAGGTATAAGGAGTATACCAACCAAAGAGAGAATTCTGGTCGTTTGTGTGTACCAAAGCTCACTGGTGCATTTCAGACATAACACCTTGTGTGGACATACTACATACTATATTCTTGTATCAGCCTTGTGCTACAGATCTCCTTGTGATCTGTTTACACAGAGAAACAGCAGAGGTTCTTACAACACTGCTTAGAGTAGAATGGTCTTCTTAGACCAAAATTGTGATATAAGTTCATAGTTAGAAAAAAGTGATCAGTAAGACATGTAGACAGGACAAAAAGAGGGCCTGCTATCACATACTGAGATTTCTTCTTCAGAATATGAATTAAAAAGCAAAACCAGCATATGTTCTGCTCTTTCTTTATATACATCATCACCATCCACACACCCACCACTATCATCATCACTAGTACCAACCCCACCCCCTTATTACAACATGAGTCAACTTAACTATCTAGCCATTATAAGGTAACTTCAAGAACAGATCATGGCTTTAACATTGCAAGTAGGAGCAGGAGTAGGAAGAACAGCAACAAGTACAGAAGTAGCAAGGCCACAAGTATTTGATGGAACCTCATTAAAGATCTCAGGTTTTGTAACAGCATGTAGACTGTACATAAGAATAAAGATGAGGGAGGCGGCAGTGGAAGAATAGATCCAATGGGTACTATCATATGTGTGTTATGGGATATTGAACACTAACAATTTTTATTTTCCTTTCTTTTATTCTTTCTAATTTTACTTTTCTTTTTCTTTATTTTATTTTCCTGGAAAGACGATGAAGAAGGCATGTGACAAGGAAGTCACATTACATGTCACATGATGTGACGTCATAGGCCTAGAAGGTGGTAGAAGGATCTAGAAGATGATATCAAGGCACCTGGAGTACACATGGTGGCCTTGAGTAAGGAGTGAGGCGGACATGAGGATGAAGCATGGACTATAGGGCAGGTCTAGATAGTAGTAGCATGGACCAGGACACATTTGTATAAATAGGACACTAATTAAGCAGAGACTTCTTGTCGAGTTCTCTTGTGAATTTCCACATCATACTTCTTTTGAGGTTTACTCGTTAGTGAGATCATTTGTCCTTTGTGATAAGTGGTTGCCACAACAATGTGCAGAGAAGGTCAGCAGATGTTTGGAAGGAAAACATATTAGAAGATTTAGAAACAGAGATATTGAAATATGAGACAGTAGGGGAATTCTTATTAGATATCAAGAAGAAGTTCGGAGGAGGAGATGAGGAGTCTACAAAAGTAGCTGAGTTGAAGAAGCTAGAACAAGGAGCAAAGACAATAGAGAAGTTTGTTCAGAAGTTTAGGAGAGCAGCAAGAGAAAGCAGATATAAGAGATGCCTGCTGATTGAAGAATTCAAATGGAGTATAAATGTGACAATTAGGAGATGATTGATGGAGATGAAATGACAGCCAAGCTCTATTGAACAATAGCAAAAGTGAGCTATTGTCCTAAATATAAATTTGAAGAAAAGTGTTGTAGCAACCACTAGTTGTAATAACCTTGTAGTCTGCTTACTTTAGCAAAGCTTTCAATAGACTATTTAGTAGTGGGGATTACAAAAGAACTTGACAAGGAGCTCTCACTGCATTGCTACTCTATTTATATAAGTTATAAGTAGTCCATACTATAACAATGTGTCTACTGCACCTTCTGCCCTAAAGGCCATATGTCTACCTCATGTCTACTCTGCAGTGACTGTACAAGACTGTGCATCCTGCCCTAACATCCATGTGTTGACCATATGGTAGCAATGTAGTGTATATGCTCTCTGATGTCATTGTCTAGGCTCTTCTAGCTTCATAGACCCTTCTAGACCTATAGACCGCTCTAGACCATTCTAGGCCTATGATATCATCTTATGTGACTTCTAGGCTATGTGCCCTTTTCCCATTGTAGACTAATAATAATTACTACTGTCTATTTTTGTCCTCTGATTCTAACCCTAAAGTCTGTCCATACTTTCATCTTATAACAGAGAGTAGGAAAGAGGAGGAAAGATTAAGGGGAAGAAGAGATCAGAGGGGATTGGCCCTAAGACAGTAAGAGATACAATGACCTCAAGTCTGGCCAAGAAGGCAAGAAGTGTTTCAGCAGCAGCCTCAAGTAGGGCCATGTCCAATAGAAGGAGTAGAGAGAACAAATACAGTGATGATGTGGCCTCAACAGAGGATAGGGTTTGCTCAAAGAAACCTATATGCTATGATGTGGATAGAAGGGAGAATGGGAACTGTTACAATTGTAGAGGTTTCAGACACTTAGCTAGGAATTATAAGAATAGGAGAGCAGAGAACAGAATTGGAGAGGAAAGAAAACTGGAATATGGAGGCAGTGAAAACAATAGACAAAGAAAGATGGAAGAAAGAAATGAACAAAATAATTTAAATAGAGAAGGGGATCTAATAGTCTTCGATTAGATTCTAGTAATAATAGGTTTGTAATGTTCACAAGAGCAATAGACAATATATCTGATTGCTATTGTGATAACCACTAGACTAATGTCCAATAATAACAGCACTACAAGTAAACCTCAAAGGCAGATATCTAGTGGAGAACATGAGTTGTGTAATTCACAAGAGAACTCGACAGGAAACCACAACAGTATTCTACTGACTATTTATATGACTATCACTGGTCTGTGCTATGACTACACATCTACTGTGTATCCTACCCTAATATCCATACCCTGTCCTCATGTCCATTACTAATCTACCTCATGTTCTATTACTTATCTACCATATATCTACCTTAAGGCCAGCATGTCATATACATATGCCCTGATGTCATACCCTAAACTCTACTCTTCATTTCCATCATCCATGCATGCATTATGTATACACCATAAGAAAATCATGCTGTTAACATGTTTCTTAATATCACTCTATCTCTAGGCTCTAGATTCTTCCAGACTGTTCTAGGCCCTATGATATAATGTCATGTAACTTCCTAGTTATGTGCCCTCTCTTGTTGTAGACTAATAATATAACTATCTATAAATATCTCACTAAAGTCTGTTCACACTTTCTTATCTTATAACAATTGCAACCTGAACAATGGAGACATGTTAAGAGAAGTAACAGTGAAGATTGGATTAGAGAGCATAGATATGCAAGAAGGGATTATGGTGGAGGCATTGTTGGATAGTAGTGCAACAGGACTGGTAATGAGTTTGGAATTTGCAAGAAAGCGGAGGTTTAAGTTGAAAAAGATGGAGAAATCCATATATGTGAGAAATATGGATGGTTCTTTTAACAAGAAAGGTCTAATCGAGTATATGGTAGAGGTAAATATTTACTACCAAGGGTATAGGGAGAGAATAGAGATAGATATAATTGAAGGACAGAAGTGGAAAGTAATTTTGGGAATGCTGTGGCTAGCTTGCCACAATCCTGAGATTGACTGGAAAACAGGAGAAGTGAAAATGACAAGATGTCCAGAAGAGTGTAAGAAACAGTAGAGACCAAAACAGGGAAAATCAGAGTAGCAAAAACAAAAAGAAGAAGAGGCAAAAGAGGAAGTAGAAAAGAAACAAGAGGAAAAGAAAGAGAAAAAACAGAAAAAGAAACAGAGGAAAGAACAGTCAGAATAGATGCCTACATAGAAGATTTGAGATTATGTAGTAGATATGAAGGAAGGAGAAGGTGTATCTGCTGTCAAGGGAGGAAAGAGAAGAGGTGCGCAAGTTCATCAATGAACAACTGAGGAAAGGGTATATTAGACCCTTGAAATCATCTCAAATGGCACTAGTGTTCTTTGTAGGAAAAAAGGATGGGAAGAAGTGAATAGTATAGGACTATAGGTATTTAAATGAGTGGACAATTAAAAATAATTATCCTTTACCTTTAATTTTGGATATAGTAGAAAATATCAGTATGAAAAAAGTATTTATAAAGATAAACTTGAGGTGGAGGTATAATAATGTGAGGATCAAGAAGGGGGACAAGTGAAAGGCAGCATTCACAACTCTAGAGAGGTCATTCAAACCCACAGTTATGTTTTTTGGTTTAACAAATTCACTAGCAACCTTCCAGATGATGATGAATAAGTTGCTAAGAGACTTAATCAATACAGGAAAAGTGATGGTATTCATAGATAATGTGATAGTGGGGACAGAAGATGAAGAGGAACATGATGAGTTGGTAGCAGAGATAATAAAAAGGTTGGAAGAAAATGATCTGTATATGGAACCAGAGAAGTGTAAGTAGAAGGTGAGGGAAGTAAGGTTTTTAGGAGTAGTGATTGGGCCAGAGGGAATAAAGATAGAGGGAGAGAAGGTGAAAGGTGTAGTGGACTGGCCAAGACTGAAATATGTCAAGGATGTGCAGAAGTTCTTAGGATTGGTGAACTATTATTGTTGATTCATTCAGGGCTTTGCATCCATAGCTAGGCCTTTGTATAATATGGTGAAGAAAAATAAGAAGTAGAAGTGGACAGAAAAACAGAAAGAGGCGTTTAGGAAGTTGAAGGGAAAATTCACAAAAGAACTGGTGTTAGCAGTACCGGATTTAGATAAAAAAATAAGAATAGAAGTTGATGTATCAGGCTATACAATGGGAGATATGTTATCTATGGAGTGCAAGAATGGAAGGTGGAGACCAGTAGCATTTCTTTCCAAATCTCTGAATGAAACAGAGAGAAATTATGAGATACATGATAAGGAGATGTTGGCAATAATAAGAGGACCAGGAAATTAGAGGCATTTATTAGAAGGTGTATGCTTCAATTTTGAAATCTGGACAGATTATAAGAACTTGGAATATTTTATGAAGGTGCAGAAGTTAAATCAAAGACAAGCCTGATAGGCACTTTATCTGTCAAGATTTGACTTTATTTTAAAACATGTCCCAGAGACAAAGTAGTAATAGAAAGACCAGAAGTAGATATATTAGAAAAAATAAAAAAGGCCAGGAGTAAGGATGAAGAGGTAGTTAGAATAGTAGAGGAGATGAAAAAGGCAAAGGTGAAGGTATTACATAGAGATGAGTGACAGATAGAAGAAGATTTAGTGTTGAAAGAAGGAAAAGTGTATGTGCTAAAGGATGGAGAATTAAGAGTAGAGATAATCCAGTTACATCATAATGTGCCAGTAGCAGGACATGGAGGTAAATAAAAGATGACAGAGTTGGTCACTAGGAATTATTGGTGGCCAGGAGTAATAAGGAATATAGGAAGATATGTGGAAGGGTATGATTTATGTCAGAGAATGAAGAATAGGACAGAAGAAGTAGCAGGAAAGTTGAAGCTGAGTGAGGTGCCAGAAGAACTGTAGACACATCTGACAGTAGACTTTATCACCAAGTTACTGTTAGTAGCTAGGAAAGATGCTATTCTAGTGGTCTGCGATAGGTTGTCCAAGATGATGTATTTTGTGGTAACTACAGAAGGAATGTTGGCAGAAAGATTGGCAAGGTTGTTTAGGGACAATATATAGAAGTTGCACAGGTTTCTGGAGAGTGTGATGTTGGATAGAGGACCACAATTTATAGTAGAGTTAATAAAAGAGCTGAATAGAATATTGGGTATTGAGACAAGATTGTTGACTACTTTCTATCTACAAACAGATGGATAGACTGAGCAAATGAATCAGGAGTTGGAACAATATCTTTGGTTCTTTGTAGACCATAGGCAGAAAGACTGGCCAGAATGGTTAATATCAGCAGAATTCACAATAAACAATAAAGTACATTCGGCAACAAAAGTTTCTCTGTTTATGGTGAATTATGGTAGGAAATTAAGAATGGAAGGGAATATAAGAAAAGAAGGAAAAGTGGAAAAAGCAATAGAGTTTGTAGAAAAAATAAAGAGGGTACAGAAAGAAGCAGGAGTAGTATTGAAGAAGGTACAGAAGAATATGAAGAGGCAAGCAGATAAAGGAAAAAGAGAAACTGAGAAATAAAAGAAAGGAAATAAAGTGATGTTGAGTATAAAGGACTTGGTGTTCAAGAAACAACCAACAAGAAAGCTAGTGGACCAATATGTAGGTTCATATGAAATCGAGGAAGTAGCATCCACTAATATTGTCAAGATCGCTGACGATAGACTTAACTTTTATTTTCCTTTTTTATTTTATTTTAATTTTTATTTTATTTTATTTTATTTTTCTATTTTTAGAACAACTTGGGTTAGGCATTATCAGTCATGCTGTCACATCAGTCACAACTTGATGGCATAATCACAAGACTGATCACAGGATATAAGAGAAGGAGGTAGAAGGATTCCGGAACAAAGTGATGTCATACAGCATGGACAACACATACTGGCCTCATGTTATACTCATGGTCATTTAGGGTAGGGTGCACAGTAGTTAGCACGGACCATGGGTACTAGTATATAAGGTAGACTACTCTGTACTAGGAACTCTATCGAGTTCTCTTGTATTACTCAATACAAGAGTTGTTTCTTGACTTAACCCTTTGAGTCTTGAATCATAACAAATATGGTCAAATTACATCTGCCAACCTCAATAAGAATCCATCTAGTTGTGAACATCAGTTGGATAGTATAATACAAGGAGCAAGTAGAGGGGCAGAAAAAAGAAGAGGCAAAACCAATTGAAGTAGAAGGAGTCAAAGAGTAGGAGATAGAAAAGATTTTAAATAAAAGAAAAATAAGAGGAGTAGAGAAATATTTAGTACACTGGAAGGGATTTATAGCAGAGCATGATATATGGGAAAGGGAAGAGGATCTGGGAAATGCAAGGGAAGCAGTAGAGGAATTTGAGGGAAGAATGAGTGTGGAAGTAAGAAGACAAGAAAAGTTGGATAGGATAGAAAAAAAAGACTTTAGGAGAGGAGAGTTATCAGGAAAGTACATAGCAAAGATGTTGTATGGGTGGGACAATGGAAAGTTTGAGGAGGAATATCTGAGGAAGTTGGAGAGGAACTAGCAAAAATAGAAGTCAGTTTCTCTGGAAGAGAAACCTTGAAGGAGAGGTAATATTAAAGTTGAAAGTGGTAGACTTTATTTATTTTCATTTTTATTTTTTGTTTTCATTTTCTTTTGATTTATTTTTCATTTTTCAATTTTTGGAACTTAAAATTAGAGTTAGAGTGTAACAGTCACAGGTCATAAAATACATAGAAGAACATAGAAGGTTCTGAAAGGATAATATCATACAATATATACAACATATGTTGACCTTAAGGTAAACACATGGTCTTTAGGATAGGCTAAAAGTAGTTAGCATGAACCATTAGGTTTTAGTATATAAGGTAAACAATCCTGTACAGAGCTCTCTATCGAGTTCTCTTGTGTAAACTCTCTATAAGGTTCTTTCTCTTGATCAACTCTAAGGTCTTAAGTTTGTAACAACTGTGGCCTCCCAGAACAAAGCAAATACATTTCCAGCAGCTTTATCTGCCAAATTATCTCCTTCTAATATATTGTTCTTTACTTTCAAGAAATAATTCTCTATAGATAAACCTCTCCAAGTTGGCTAACAATAACAAGTTGACCAGTGATAAATACAAGAAAATAACCTATACCTCCATTACAATACAGAAGACCACAATTTAGACTCCTGTCCCAAGAAGCAGACCATGGTCACTTCTAAAGTGTTACAAACTCAAGACCTTAGAATTATTCAAGTGAATAAACCTTATATTAGATTAACACAAGAAAACTCAATGAAGAACTCTGTACAAGATAGTCTATCTTTTATACTAATTACTCATGGTCCATGCTCTACTACTTCTTTAGCCTACCATAAATAACCATGTGTAAGCCTCAAGGTCAACATATATTAAATATATTATTGTTTCAGAACCTTTTATCTTATTCTATTATAACTATGTGACTTTGTAATTGTGATTGTGACAGTGTTATGTGGCATGTGACATATGTGACACATTATGTGACTGATTTGTGACAGTAGTAACTATAATGTCATGCTAAACCCTAAATAAAAATAAAAATAAAAATGAAGTTTATCATTCATAATTCTAATACAAAGACTATGGTGCTTTTATAGCTGTTTCTAGGAAACCTATAAAGAAATAGAGAGCAACTCCTAGAACTTTACATAGACTGAGAGTTATATTGAACTTCTCCCTTGATCCTTGGTCAGGATTACCTTAATAAAATCCTATTCCAAGCTCTAGTTGGTTCTAAGTCTACTTATTGCTTTATAGACTTTAAATTTGTAGATACTTATCACTTGAAGATATCTGCAGCCTTGCCAGTTGCCCTTCATATCTTTAATGGTTTATCAAAAAATATCATTTCCAAAATTGCTAACTTGCCCATAATTTTCTCCACCAGTAATTGTATAAATCTAAACTTTTATATTATTTTGCTTGATTCCTCCTACTTTTTAGTCCTTGGATATAACTGGCTCACCTGACACAATCTACTAATTGACTGGGTAAATAGATTGATAAACTTTCATCCATTTTTATGGGAAAATTTTTTCCTCTCTTACATTATGGCCAATATACTATTGATATCTCTATTATCTCCTAATACTTCTCTGCAATTATCAGATTCCACAGTTTTCATATCTGTATTTGAGATTTCTATATCTATTTCTGAGTGATCCAACATCACTATTATTAGTGTTGTGGTATTCATACATACATCAAAACTTCTGGGCTTTAGTAAGTTTCAACTTTATCTTTGCTCTTCAGATATTCAGGCCAACTTTGTAAAACTTACAGAGGCTCCTGACCTTTCTAATGTCCCTCCTAAGTATCACAAATTCACCAACATTTTCAGTAAAACTAAAGCTAAAGTTCTTGCTCTTCATCATTCTTATGATCTCCAAATCAATATAGAAGAAGATACTCAACCTCTAGTTGGCCTTATTTGACCAACCTCTTCTCTGCATGATGCACCAGTTTTATTCATCAAAAAGAAAGATGGTTTACTGTATATTTATGTCAAATTCTGTAATCTTAACTGTATTTCCAAAAAAGATTGTTATCTACTCCTACTTATCCTCTGATCTACTAGACTTACCTTGCAAAGAATAAGTATATACAAAGATAGATCTTTGTCATACTTATTACTTGGTTCACATAGCCAATGGTGATAAATAGAAGACTGCTTTTAAAACATGTTACAGATTATTTGAGTAGTTTGTAATGCTCTTCAGTCTTACCAATATTCTTATGGTCTTCCAACAATTTATGAATGATCTCTTCTCTGACCTTTTGAATGTTTGTGTCATGATCTATCTGGATGATATACTCACCTACTGAAACAACATGTCTGAACATTGCCAGCATGTTAAGAAAGTACCCAAGTGCCTTCACAATACTGGTCTTTATGCTAAAGTAGAAAAATACAAATTCCACTCTAAGTTAATAGAGTATCTGGGATATATCTCCTTTTTTCTTTTAGTTTTACCATGTCTAACAACAAAGTAAAGATTATTCAAGACTGACTGAAGCCTAAAAAATTCAAGGATATTCAATCTTTCTTAGATTTTACTAACTTTTACCACTAGTTCATCTTCAACTACTTAGATATTATCATTTCATTGACATGCATTATCCAAAAGGATATTCCCTGAAAGTTCAATTTCTCCTGTCATAATGCTTTCAACTCCCTCAAGAAGGTATTTATCTCTGCTTCCATCCTCATGCACTAGATCCTTGATATGCAATTCATTGTGGAAACTAATACTTTAGACTATACTCTTGCTGCAATCCTTTTTATTATAAATGAAGAAAATAAAGCTTATCTGGTTACCTTTCACTCCTGCACTTTTACCACAGCAGAGTTGAATTATGACATATGTTGTAATGTACTTAAACATCAACATTTTGCTTTTCTTTTTATCTATTTTTCTTGATTTAATATTTCTTTTTTTGATTTTCTTTTCTTTTTCTTGATGATGAAGAGGCACATGACTGCTGTCACATAACATATCACATAGTGTGAGATTATAGGCCTAAACTGGATAAAAGTTGGTATGAAGAGGCTAAAAGAATGATATCAGAGCACATGTATATAATATGGTGTCCCTGTGGAAGACATGAGGTGAACACATGATAAAAGCATAGACTACATGTGTATATTAGGATAGGGCTATTTATCATTAGCACAGACCATGAGTACTTTGTATAAATAGTATAGGAATACATTGAGAACTCCTTGTTGAGTTCTCTTGTGATTCTTACTTAATATCTGTCTTAAGATTTATTGTTTGTGTTACTATTGGTCTTTTGACTAGTAGTTTCCACAACAACATACATGACAAGGAATTACTTGCTTTTTTTGAGGTTTTAATTTGGTGACACTATCTAGAAGGTCCAGCATATTCCATTGATATTATTATGGATCATAAAAACCTTGAGTATTTTTTTACTACCAAGATATTGACTCAGAGACAAGCACAGTGGTTTGAATACCTTTCTCAGTTCAACCTTATCATCAGGTTCTGTCCTGGTTGTCTTGGCATCAAACTAGATACTCTCACTAAACAGTAGAATATCTATTCTAAAGGGGGAAATATTGGCTATACCCTAGTTAACTCTCACAACTTCAAACTAATTTTCACTCAAGAACAACTTATAGCCTCTGTACAAGCTACTGTTCTTCTCTTTCCTTCTGTTTGCACAGCTACAGTTATTGATTTGGATACTCTATTTCAAGATATTCTTTCTACTTTTTCTAGTGATTCAACTGCTACAAAACATATTTTCATAGATGGCTGATAGTCTACAGACTCCAACAGTCTTCTTTACCTTAATGATAGAATCTATGTACTATCTGCTAGTAATCTTTATACATGTATTTTTTAGTATAATTATGATTACATTCTTACTGGCTATTTTAGTCAGAACAAAACACTGGAACTAGTTTAAGGTAAATATTCCTGGTCCAGCCTCTATACTAATGTACAACAATTTTGCAAGTCCTGTGTCACTTGTATATGATCTAAACCTCAACATTACAAGTTTTACAGATTTCTCAAGCAACTTCCTATTCCCAAACAACTATGAAATTTTATTTTTATGGACTTCATCAAGAAACTCCTTATTACAAATAAGATACTTACTGGTTGTGATACTTGAGCTAAATAGTATTTCAGAGGTTCAGTACAAGGGTATGATGACTGACAGATGATGAAAAGTATCAACAGGAATAATTGATGTTGTTAAGTCTGAGGTCTAGCCCTCAGACACAGAGGTATATATATAAAAGAGTGATGGTCCATGCACAAGCTGTTGCCATTACATGATCAAAACTTGTACCTGATGGGAGCTGTCAGCTATCAGGCTAATTTTAGAAGGTAACTAATTATGTCACTACATTGATATGCTTGTATCTCTACCAATACTTATTGCTTTGAGATGTATCATATATCGTTGGAAACGGATTGATGAGCATTTCCCAACGCAAGTTCAATCGTGCAAATACGTTCAGCCGTTCATGAGATATTAGCAGATGAAGCTTTTACAGCTACTGATGTCCTGATATCTCAGTCGTTTGTTGTTGCTTTTGTACATCCTGCATATGTGCGGATAGCCCTCATTTGGGGCTTTCCAGTGCAACTTAGTTTGTAAAAATCGGTCCACTGGTTGTAGAGATACAAGCTGAATAAAGTTTGTGACACTCCTGTTATCCTCTGAGTTTGACACTATCCTGGTCATAATTGACTAGCTTACTAAGCAGGCAATTTTTATCTCTCCCCACAACACTATTATATCTGTGGACTTAGCATGTCTGTTTGTCCTTCATGTATTCTCTAAACACAGCATTCCTTTATATGTTATCTCTAAGTGAGATTTAGAGTTTGTGTTGAACTTTTTCTATTCTTTATACATTGTTCTGAATATACAACTTCACTTCACTTTAGGCTATCACCCTGAAGATGATAGACAAACTGAATGTACAAATCAGACCCTCAAACAATACCTTTGTGTATACTGTAATTACTAGCAAGATAACTGGTCTGAACTCCTACTACTTATGGAGTTCTCTTACAACAATACTTTGAGTGCTACTACCAGTATTTCTCCATTCTTTGCTAATAAGGGATATCATCTAAACATTACTGTTTATCCTGAATGTGATATTAATTTCTTCCAAGCCTATAACTTTGCTATAGATCTTAATGAATTATAGAGTACTCTCAAAGCTAAGATTACTATAGCTTAACAGCATTATCAAAATTCTGCTGATGCATAATGTTCTCCTATACTTGATTTCAAAGTAGATGATAAAGTCTTTATTAAGACTCAGTTCTTCAGAACCACTTGGCCCTTAAAGAAGCTTTCTATAAATATCTTAGATTCTATGAAATTATTTTCCAGTCTGATACACTATCATTCACTCTTTGCCTTTCAGAGTCTATGTACTTTGTTTATTTAGTTTTTCATGTGTCTATACTTGAACCTACCATGTCCAATACTTTTTCTAAGAAAACACAGCTGGCCCTTATACTGGTTATAATTAATAGGGAATCTGAGTATGAAATCTCTTGGATAGTGAACTCCAAAGTCAATCACTGGTGGGTATATAAGCTTCTGTATAAGGTGATCTGGTTAGAATATAAAAACATTAAAGACAAATCTGAATAGATCCTTATATTTGAGCTCACTCATGCTACTAACTTAGTATCTGATTTCCATATTGCATATCTTACCAAGCCCAGTCCATTTCCATTGTCCTGATTATTCTAGTATATGTTATTCCCAGCTTCTGTGCACTTTCAATAGAAATTATGATATATTCTGTCTGTTTTTGACTCAATCTCAGCTTTTATACACTTTTCACAGAGTTTTTTTTTTCAAATTTTCGGACTTTAATTTCATTTCTATCCGCTAACTATCTTATAATTTTGTTACTCAAACAGTTACAGACAGAAAGAAAATCTCATTGATAGAAAAAAACAGAATTTTAACAGGAGGCCAATGACAAGATTCCTTTCAACATCTCTTTCTGATTCTTCTTGGGTTCTTCTTCAGACCTTTCTAATTCTTGCTAATTGGGCTATATGTTAGAAGTGAAAACAATGGACTTCAATTTTATTTTATTTTCCTTTTCATTTCTCATTTTCTTTTGAATTATTTTATATTTTCTATTTTTAAGAACTCTGAGGTTAGAGTTAAGAGACAATCAGTCACAACAACAATTACGAGACATAAGGGAAAGAAGTAGAAGGTTCTAGAAGAAGTGACATTATGTAGTATGTATACTACATGTTGACCTCATGTCTAACACATAGTGGTTTAGAGTAGGGTGCACAGTAGTTAGCATGGGCCATCAGAATAGGTATATAAGGTAGTCTACTTTGTACAGAGCTCTTTATCAAGTTTTCTTGTGTTTTACTCTAATACAAGAGTTTTGTTCTTTTATTCAACTCTAAGAATTTAAGATCATAACTCTCTACCAAGTTCTGGAGAAACTTTCTAATAATCTGGTACTCTTCAACAAGATCCTAGAATACTTTTTTAATACCCTGCCATAGGTAGGGGCTATTGTTTGGGAGATGGTGTTAAGGTAGAAGATCCACTGTTACTTAATAGCAATGCACTTAGTACATGCAAGGGAACAACTACAAGTAAAAAATGATTAGTAGCTGGGAAAGAATAAAAATCTATTATTACTCACCTAGAGTTGTGTACCAGACAGTCTTGCCCTGCATATACATACCTTTCATAAGGATTATTATTCCCTATCTTCACTATAGTACTTTTTTGGTTGTTTTTCTTTTGTTTTCTTAGAAAGCTATAGTTCAGCCTCATCCTCTGAGAAGATTTTGACTGCCTCCTTATATTTGGCCCTCACAATCTAGGGGTTCTCAATGTCTACTATAAGTGTAGTATCCTTAGCCAAAACCTTTTCCTAGAGTTTTTTCAAATACTCTAGCCATTTTCTCTTCTTCTTCTCTATATGTTTTCTCTTTTTAGCCTTCTCCTATGCTTTGGTCTTAGCAACTTTCCTTGTGTTCTGTGCAGCTCAATCAATATGGTAAGCTTCTGCAACTTCTTTCAGGTAAGTCTAGAGCTTTTACTCCTCTTTATGTTATTGCAGCATTTCTTAGCACTACTGTTTAAGCATTTTAGTGTTAGCTTGGGAGATATCTGAAAATGAAGAGAAGACATAATAGTATAGAGAAAAGGTAAAAATTTTTCTTCATATTTATATATTATTGACTTAGACACTATCATGGATTCTTTGGATAAATTCAATAGGACTTTGAAGGCTTAGTCCTAAGAAAAGGATACTGTCATATGTCAAGTCCATCCATTCTAACGATATATTTCTATAGTGGTATTGTCATTATATACATCTTAGAGACAAGTCTGTTTTCCATGATGGTTATCCTTCTTGTAACATATTCTTGTAGTAGTGATGCAATAACTCAGATATCTAGTCTTCTATAATAGAAATACTCCTATCAAACTTGGTCTTCCATAGCAGAGTTCTCTTATCTGACCCTTATTAGTGTCTTACTATTAAAACCTCTGCTTGGGCTGATATACTGAAACTCTAAGCATCTTCTATATATCTGACTTGTATATAAGACTAGTAGTTACACTGTAATTTACTAGTCTAATAATTGACAAAGATAACTATTATTGAACTCAATCTCTGATGTTCAATAGTGACACACCAAATCAGCACTCACTTTTATCTTAGACTTAGAGAACTTGAACATATTAAAGGATATGGAAAATTGCAGATATTTGAAACCCATGGATCTAAAAAATAATAATAGTAATAATAAGAAATAGAATTTTACATAAGGTGGCTAGTAAACTGTATATCTCAACTACTTTTAAATAGGCTTACTGTACTTAATATAAAAGAATATACCAAAATAATAGTGAACCCTCTGACACACCTATTTTTCCACTCTCATAAGCTTTATGGCCCATATTAAACATTCCAAGTAGAAAAAAAAACTCTTACAAATTTCTTTCAGTATTATAGCTTGGGCTTAAGTGTTAAGGTAAAATTATACTTGTATATTGAGTGACATAAGAAAACTCAATAGATTTTCTACTACAAAGTAGTCTGCTTTATATGTTTCAAAAGTAAGTCTATATATCTCTAATCTATCCTTAAGCTATAACTAAGTTTTTCTAGTAGTTTTGATAATATTTACTAAGTTACATGGCTGTGTGACTTTGACTATGACATGTGTGACACATATGTAACCAATGTCACACTTCTATCATAATTTGTAATATTTGTAACTATCATATATGATATAATATGATACTTTTAGCTAAGTTTTAAGAAAGAAATAAGAAAACTAAACTATAAAGGAAAAGAGAAATTATAAATATAGAAAATATCTAAATCAACCATATCAATCACTTCTTAAACTTTTTTACTAGATTTTCTAATAACTTTATAAATCTCTATTCTTTTATTTAAAGACTATCAAGAACCAAAATAACTGACTGAAACTGACACTTGCCAGAAATCTTCTGAGTAAACTTGAACATTTTCTATCTTTTATGATCTCTCTTTTATAGTTTAGTTTCCTTATTTCTTTTGTTAAGAGATATAATGTCATATTACAAAGTGTGACATAGGTCACACATATCATAGTCACAGTCACACAGTTATGTGACATATCATAAAAACTACTAGAAGAACTTAGTCATAACTTTATGTTATAGCAACTACTAACTAAAATAGTTAATACTACACTAAGTAGTCTTATATCACAAGAGTCTCATGGGGATCACAAGAGAACTCAACAAGGAGTCCTTGATGTATTCCTACACTACTATTACAAGTCTTATTATATCATGTATACTAAAGTGAACATACTATAAATATGTATCTTGATATTATCCTTTCAGCTTCTTCTTCTTTGTTCTAGGCCTATGATATCATATCATGTGATGCATCATGTGACTGTCATCATGTGCCTCTTTATTGTCCAAGAAATAAAGAAAAAAGAAAAGAGAATCAAAATAAAATATAAGAGTTCAAGTGTACTATGATATTTTAGAGTAGGTTAGGTGTGCACAGACCAACTTCCCAAAGTATATAAAGTAAACTAATTTGTAGTATTGAGTTCTCTTGTGTCACTCAAACCATAAGTATGCTTTTGTCTTGACACTTGGGACTTTTGATATTGGTAACAACATTATCTTTGGGTGGACTTGTCTCTTTCAATCCTCCAAGTATGACTTCTGAAATATATATATACTCACTTGTTTGTCTTTTGGGAATCTACTATGAGTCTTGGATACTAAGATGTGAACTGCATTTGACCAAGTTCAGAAGACTATTTTGTTTAGATAGAATGATGAGAAAGTTGAGGGAAAAAAGCAAGTTTCTCTAGAGAAAATTTTTAATTTATTATTTTTAGACTCATGATCACACAAACACATGATTATGAAAAGTACTAGAATAAATAGTGTAGTAATGAATCGAGAACTCCTTGTTGAGTTCTTTCATGATCTTTATACTTCTAGACAAAGACACCGAGTTTGCACTAGAAGAAACCTAATTGGCTGAATAGGACACAAGGTACAACTTATTTCTGGTAGAACATGACTTAGCAATGATGATACCCCAGGAGTTAGATGGAATATTGACTAGAAAAGACAGTGGCAACAAAGATGGTTGTTGAACCTAAGAGTGGTGTCCATAAACCAAGCAACATCACGTTACAACCGACTAGCCGAATTCTATAAATGACTCTAGAGATCCTATCCACCCTTTTCTTTTCAAAAAAGATAAAAATCAAAGTAGAAATACCCTATTTTTTTCAAAATAAAAAGGAAAAAAAAGCTTTTTTTTCCAAAAGAAAATCAAGCACCAAAAATATATCTCTTTTTTTTTTTTTTCACCTCCTCAGACCCGTACTACTACCCCCATTACTCATACCACGATAATAATCACCTCCGGAACCAGGTCCACTCAGACTTCTCTCCCCAGAACTGGGACCCGAGGGAGGTAGCGATAATCCACCACGTCTCAAAGGTGGATAATAATCCTGATAATCCATTCTGGGCCTCCTGGAGGGAGGATCGTGCAAGGATGGCGATCCATAGGAAGAAGAGGAAGGGGGTGGCAGTGATGGGGGCGGTGGTGGACGTCTTGGAGACATGCTACGTTGACGCATGCGCGTGTACAATGAGGATGGATTTCCTCCTCTGAGTGGTATGCCTCCATTACTCAGAGAAAGACTGGGTGAAGGCAAAGGGGGTGCACCAGGGGTGATAGGAGAAGCGGTTGATGGGGGACCACGAGATAGATAATCACGAGAAGAGGCGGTTGAAGAAGAAGGTGGTGGTGGTGGTGGTGGATATCGATCATCTGAATCAATCCCAAGTCAGCCTTCAACGGCAAGTCGAAACCAAAAAGAATGTCACGGTACCACG
>JAJOHK020000495.1:0-24873 GCA_022457215.2 Leucocoprinus gongylophorus | reverse complement strand
AATAGAAATAAGACAACTTTTAAGAAATATTGAGCAATAGTATAAAAAGACAATCAATCTAAATAGATATTAGAAGAAGAGTAGATAAAAGAAAAAGAAGCTGAGAGACAAAAGAAAAACTTAAGTATTAAGATCAAATATACCAGCAGCTACTAAAAAAGTATAACAGCAACAATTACTATAATTATAGCCTTAAGTCTAGCTAAGAAAGCAAGAGTTTTGTTATAAAACGAGTATGTGGACAGACTTTAGGGTTAGGGTTAGTGGACAGAAATAGGATAGTAGTAATTATTAGTCTACAATGGAGGAAGAGCACGTGACCTAGAAGTCATGTGACAGAGTTGCAGAGATTAAGAGTATGACATTAGGGCACATATAGGAAGCATTTTGCTCTAATAGAAGAAATAGAAAGAACAAATATAGTAATGGTAAATCTGCAATAGTAGTAGACAGAAGTTGTACCAAAGCATAACCCACATGCTATAAAGATAGGTTAGAGAAGGAATTTACAATTGTAAAAAGTTTAGATATATTACAAAGTACTATAGAAATTGAAATTCTGTAAAATAAAAAAGAAGAGTAGAATAACAAGTTTGCAATACTTAGTGGTAGAGTAGTGGATAATACATTTGGATATAACTTGAATAAGAACTTGTGAAGAAAATTAATAGTGAAGATTAGATTTGAGAGAATCAATATATAAAAAGGAGTAACTATAAAAATATTGTTGGATAGTAGAGTAATAGGTTTAGTTATAAGTTCAGAATTTATAAGAAAGTAAGAGTTTAAGTTAAAAATTTTTTTACAAAGGATATAGGGAGAGAATGGAGATTGCTGTAATAAAAGAATAAAAGTAGAATTATCAGAATTGCAAATATTAGACTTGGTTTATTTTAATTTTATTTTCTATTTATTTCTTATTCTGGGACTTGGGGTTAGGATTAGCATGATGTCACATGTCACATGATACTGTCACTGTCACAAAATCACATGTTATAATAGAAAGCAATAAAACATTTTGAAAAAAATATGTCACTACAATATGTTTGATACATGTTAATCTTATAAATAATATATAATCTTTAAGATAGAGTAATGGTAGTGTAGCACAGGCCAGTAGTCTAGTATATATAAAATAGACTGTTCTGTACAGAGCTTTCCATCAAGTTCTCTTGTGTTTTTCTAATATAAGATTCCTTTACTTGATCTACTCTAAAATTTTGTAATCATAACAGGAATGTAATTTTGAGAGTATAATGGCTTGCTTTCCACAATCCTGAGATCAACTAAAAGATAGAAGAGGTAAAAATGACAAGGTGCCCTAAGAAGTGTGGAAGGTAGTGGAGGCCAAAGTAGGGAAAACTAGAATGACAAAAGCAAAAAGAGAAAAAGAAGAAAGAGAAAAAGGATAGAAAGAAAATATGAAGAAAAAACACAAAAAAGAAATAATGATAAAGGTAAAAAGAGTAATAGAGAAATAGAAGATTTGAGATGAAGAGAAAGTAGTGAAATTAGAAAGAAATTGATTTCTCCAAGGTTTTACAAGTGGATTTATGTCTTTGAAAAGAAAGCTGGTAAGAGGATACCAACAAGGAAAATATAAGACTATACAATAGATATGAAGGAAGAATTTGTACCAAGAAAGAGAAAGATGTATCTATCATCATGAAAAGAGAAAGGAGAGGTATGTGAATTCATAAACAAACAATTGAGAAAAGAGTATATCAGATCTTTGAAATTACCTCAAATAGCACTAGTATTCTTTATAGAAAAAAAGAACAGTAGAAAGTGTATGGTACAGGACTATAGATATCTAAACAAATGGACTGTAAAAAATAAACACTCTCTATCTTTGATTTCAGACATTGTAAAAAATATTGGTACAAAGAAAGTATTTACTAAGTTAGATCTATATTGAGGTTATAATAATGTATGGGTAAAAAAGAGAGACAAGTGTAATTCACTAGTCTGATAATCAATGAAGATAACTCTTATTGAACTCAATCTCTAGTATTCAACAGCAACACACCAAATCAGCACTCACTTCCATCTCAGACTTCTTTCTCTTATCTGAAGTTGTGACCATATAGTAGATAGATGATGCAATATATAAGCTAAAGCTAAGATTGTTCTACAAGTCTGCACATTTCCAAGCTCATCTTACAGACTTTTACCTCCAGTATGAACCATACCTGATAGTATTATTAGACTCCCAAGTCTGCTGTCACTTTTGAACAGTTCTATCTGCAAAACAATCCTTGTATTTTGCACTTCAAAGTCTAAAATAGCTTCCTCTTACCATAATTTCTCAACTTTAACTCCAGTCCCACTGCTTGGGACATCCTTTAACACCATTTCACATTTTAGTAACCGTTTGTATTATGAACTCAAGCCCTTAGGGTTGGACAAAAGAACAAACTCTTGTATTAGAGAAAATATAAAAGAACTTGATAGAGAACATTGTACAAAGTAGACTACCTTATATATCTAACCAAATAGTTCATGTGAACTTCTGCACACCCTACTCTAAATGACTATGTGTTATCCATAAGGCCAGCATGTGGTATACATGCTGCATGATATTATCTTCTTCCAGAACCTTCTATACTCTTCTATTATGTCTCTTGACTTTGTGACTATCACTGTGATCAAGCCATCAGATGCAACTGATATGTGTGACAGTGTGACCAGTTGTCACTCTAACCCTAACCCCAGATTCTAAAAATAGAATAAGGAAAAATAAATAAAAATAAAAATAAAAATAAAAAAAACATAAATAAAAACTAAGTCTACTATTTTCATTTTTGACAATTTGGCTTATCTGCCAAATGCTCCATAATGTTCAAGACAAATTTACCAAAGAGGCCACTTATCTCTAAGATCTCTATCTAGTACTGTTCATTCTGGCTGGATAGCTTTATCTATTTCTAGCCCAAGTATTATTCTTGTGGACAATAATCCTAACTGGGAGGATGTTCCTGCTACTAATCCTATTACTAATTTATTAGCTAATAAACCTACATCTTCCACTTGCTCACAGTCAAAACCCCATTAGAGTAATAATACTAATGAATAGTTGGCTAATATACTTGTCAAGTTTACAAACAGTGGACTTAGTTTCTCTTTACTTCATTTTTCATTTTCATTTCTTATTTTTCTATTTTTAGAACATAGGGTTAGGGTTAGGTCACCAAATGCAGAGAATGAAGTAGAAGGATTTAGAACAGATGACATCAGATAATATAGACACTACATGTTAATCTCATGTTCTACACATGGACATTTAGGGTAGGGTGCACAGTAGTGAGCATGGACCATGGGAAGTAGTATAAAAGATAGACTAGTTTGTAAAGAGATCTCTATTGAGATCTCTTGTATTACTCAATACAAGAGTTGTTCTTTTGTCTTACTCTAAGGACTTAAGATTATAACAGTACTTAGTTGACTTGCTAATACTCTTAATATTAATCAGACTCCCAGACCTAATACTAATTCAAGGGGAACTAAAGCCCACATTCCCAACACCTTTAGTGGCACTAAACCTAACAAGCTCAATAATTTCTTGTTTTAGTATTGTCTTTATTTCCACACTAATCTAACACAATTCAATACAGACATTGTGAAAATCAACTTCGCAATGACCTATTTCACTGGAGTAGTCCAGAACTGGTTTAAAGTAGGCCTCAACCAGGAAGACTAGGGCATTCTGCAAGACTAACTCTCCAACTGGAACTTGTTTGTTGATGAACTATGTCAACATTTTAGTCTCTCAGACCCTATCAGTGAAGTGGCCAACATGTTAGATAATCTCTATATGAAATTCAGTAACAAGATTTCTACTTACAATATGGATTTCATATGCTATACCTTTTAACTAGGTTGGGGAATAGTGTGTTATGCTATTGCTATTACCAAAAGCTCCCCAATTAGATTCAGGATCCTATTTCTACCTAAGAATAAGGAAAACTCATCTCATTCTAGGATATGTATGCTTTGGCAATGACTATTAATTACTATTACTGGTAATGTAACCATAAACACCACTATGTTAGGTAGGTGGAAAAAGAGGCTCTTGAGTCTCACTCTTGGAAGCAAGGAAAAGCTTCCATCTCTGGTCCTGCTATGGCCTCCCAGAATAAGACAAGCCTATTTCTGGCAGCCTTATTTACCAAGACATCCTCCTCCAAATCATCTCTGTTCCCTGCTCCCAAGAAACAATTCAATTCTCTATAGGTGGATATTTCTTCTAAGCTAACCAGCAATGGCAAGTTGACCAGTGACAAGCACAAGAAGCATCTTGAAAACAACCTGTATCTCTACTATGGTGTAGGAAACCACAAATTAGACTCCTGTTCCAAGAAGCAGACCATGGTCACTCCCAAGGACCACAGTGCTTCAGCAACTGCTGATCTTTTAACAGCTGCTTCTGAGAAATCCTCAGAAAAATAGAAAGCAATCCCCAAGACTCCACACAGACTGAGAGCTATGTTAAACTTCCCTATGCAGCAATAAGTCCCATTCAACTCAACACATCTGCTCTTTCCAATCCTCATTTACTCTTTGTTTCCCTTACTTCTTTCTTGATTCTTGGTCAGAATCATCTTAATAAAATTCTGTTCCAAGCCCTTGTCGACTTCAAATCTACTCATTGTTTTGTAGACTCTAAATTTGTGGATACTCACAATTTGAAGACATCTGCAACTCCTCTAGTTGCTCTCTACTTGTTTAATGGTTCATTAAACAGCACTATCTCTGAAATTGCTAACTTATCCATAATTTTTCCACCAGTGATTGTATGAATCTGGACTTCTATGTTACTTCACTAGATTCTTTCTACTCTTTAGTTCTTGGATACAACTGGCTTGTCTGACACAATCCACTGATTGACTGGGTAAATGGATTGATAAATTTCTGTTTATCTTTGTGGAAAAATCTTGCTCCTTCTTATATCATGGCCAACACTCCATTGGCATCTCTATTACTTTCTGATATCCCTCTGCAATCATCAGATTCCATGGTTTCCATATCTACATCTGAGATCTCCATGTTTAACTTCAAGTAACTTAATATTGTTATTATTAGTACTGCAGCATTCTTGTGAGCATCAAAACTTCTAGGCTCTAGCAATTTTGAACTCTATCTTCACTCTTTGGATATTCAGGCTAATTTTGCAAAACTTGCAGAAGCTCCTGACCTTTCTAATGTCTCTTCCAAGTATTATGAATTCACCAATATTTTCAGCAAAACTAAAGCTAAAGTCCTCACTCCTCATCATCCATATAACCTCAAAATCAATCTGAAAGATGCTCAACCTCCAGTTGGCCCTATATACTCTCTTTTAACATCTGAACAAAAGGCTCTCAAGGAATTCATTAAGGAAAATCTTAATATAAGTTTCATCTGACCAATCTTATCTCTACATGGTGCACTAGTCTTATCTGTTAAGAAGAAAGATGGTTCACTATATCTCTGTGTTGACTTCCACAGTCTTAACCACATCTCCAAAAAGAATTGTTATCTACTTCTACTCATTTTCAATCTATTGAACTCACTTTATAAAGCTCAGATTTATTCAAAGATAGATCTTCACCATACTTACCACTTAGTTCACATTGCCAATAGTGATGAATGGAAGATTGCCTTTAGAATATACTATGAATCATTTAAATGATCTGTAATACCTTTCAGTCTCACCAATGCTTCTGTAGCTTTTCAGCGACTCATAAACAATATTTTCTCTGATCTTTTGGATATCTGTGTTATGATCTATCTGGATAATATACTTATATACTCAAATAACATGTCTAAACATTACCAGTATGTTAAGAAAGTACTCAAGCATTTCTATAAGGCTGGCCTTTATGCCAAAGTAGAGAAATACAAATTTCACTCTGAGTTAGTAGAATATCTGGAATACATTCTTTCTCCTTTGGGCCTTACCATGTCTAACAATAAAGTAAAGATTATTCAAGACTGGCCAGAGCCTAAGAAAGTCAAGGATATTCAATCCTTCTTAGGTTTTACTAATTTTTATTACTAGTTCATCTTTAACTACTTGAACATTGTCATTTTATTGACATACCTTACCTGAAAGGATATCTTTTGGAAGTTTGACTCCTTCTGTCATGATGCTTTCAATTCTCTCAAGATATTCACCTCTACTTCTATTCTCACTCATTAGGTTCCCAATACTTAACTCATTGTAGAAACTGATGCTTTGGACTATGCTTTTGTTACAATTCTTTCTATTGTTAATAAAGAAAATGAAGTCCATTCAGTCATCTTTCACTCTTATACTTTTACCATGGCAGAGTTAAACCACAACACACATAACAAGAAACTACTTGCCATTTTTGAAGTCTTCAAAATTTGGTAATACTATCTAGAAGGTCTGATCTATCCCATTGATGTTGTTATGGATCACAAAAACCTTAAGTACTTTTCTACTACCAAGATGTTGACCCAGAGGCAAGTGCAGTAGTCTGAGTACCTCTCTCAGTTGTCTTGCACCAAACTGAATATTCTCACTAAACAATGGGATATCTATCCTAAAAGGAGGAATACTGGCTACACCACAGTTAATCCTCATAACTTCAAACCCATCTTCACTCAAGAATAACTTGCGGCCTCTATATGAGCTACTATCCTACTCTTCCCTTTTCTCCAAATAGTTACAATAGTTGATCTGGACACCCTACATCAAGATATCCTTTCAGCTCTCCTTAATGATCCAATTGCTACAAAATATATCTCCACAGATGGCTGGTGGTCTATAGATCTGAACAGTCTTCTTCTTCTTGATAATAGAATTTATGTACTATCTGTTGGTAATCTCCATATACATATTCTCTAGTATAATCATAATCACATTCTTGCCAGACATTATGATCAAAATAAAACACTGGAATTAGTTCACCACAGATATTTCTGGCTCAGTCTCCATGCTGATATATAACAATTCTGCAAGTCCTGTATCACTTGTATATAATCCAAGCCACAACATCACAAGTTCTATGGATTTCTTAAACAACTCCCTATCTCCAAATGACTATGAAATTCTATTTCTATAGACTTCACCAAAAAACTTCCATCATCCTCCAGTTTTGACACTATCTTGGTCATAGTCAACTAGCTTACCAAGCAGGTGATCTTTATCCTTGCCTATGACACCATCACATCCACAGACTTAGCATATCTGTTTGTTCTTCATGTGTTCTCCAAACATAGTGTTCCTTTCTATATTACCTCCGATAGAGACTTGGAGTTTGTGTCTAATTTTTTCTATTCTTTAGGCACTGCTCTAGACATGTAGCTTCACTTCACTTCAGGCTATCACCCCAAAGATGATAGACAAACTAAATACATGAATTAGACTCTTGAGCAATACCTCTATGTATATTGTAATTACTAGTAAGATAACTAGTCCAAACTCCTACTTTTTACAGAGTTTGCCTATAATAATGCTTTGAGTGCTACTACTTGTTGTAGACTCAAAACCTTAGAGTTGGTTAAGAGAATAAACCTTATACCGGGTTGATACAAGAGAACTTGATAAGGAGCTCCTACTCTATCTACCACTATATATATTGTTCTGTCCTGGTCCATGCTACAACATTATATTACTGACCCTAAAGTCCATGCTCCTTCCTTATGTCCATTACTCATCCACATGTGTTTTCCATAAGGCCATCATGCTTCCTACATGTGCCCTGATATCATACTCTTAATCTCTGCTGTACATGTGCACACCATGAGGAACCTATGTCCCTTGACATCACTCCTAACCCTAACTCCATCTCTAGACTCTTCCCGATCCTTCTAGACCACTCTAGACTCTATCACATGACTTCCAGGTCACGTACCTATCTTTTAACCCTATGTCCGTTGTAGACTAATAATTACCTAAGGTCCTAACCCTAACCCTAGTCCAAGTCTGTCCACACTCTCGTACCATAACACTACTGGTATTTCTCTATTCTTCACTAATAATGAATATCATCTGAACATCACTGTTCACCCTGAACATGATATTACTTTCTCCTAAACCCACAACTTCACCATAGATCTTAATGAGTTACAAAGTATTCTCAAAGCTAAAATATCTGTGGCCCAACAGTGTTATCAGAAATCTACTGATGCATAATATTCTCCTATTTCTGATTTTAAAGTAGGTGACAAAGTCTTTGTCAAGGCTCAGTTCTTCTGAACTACTTGACCTTCAAAGAAACTCTCTGAAAAATATCTTAGACTCTATAAAATCCTTGCCCAGCCTAGTACTCTATTATTCATCCTTCATTTTCCAGAGTCCATGTGCTCTGTTCATTCAGTTTTCCATGTGTCTATGCTTAAACCTGCCATATCCAATTTCTTCTCTGAAAGAACATAGCTAGCCTCTGCTCCAGTTATAATTGATGGAGAACCCAAATATAAAATTTCTCAGATAATGGACTCTAAAATTGATTGCCAACAAGCATGCAAACTTCTATACAAGATAATCTGACTAGAGTATGAAGACACTGAAGATGAATCTGATGTTGTGGCAACTACTAGATACAAAGTCCAATGACAGCACAAGCAATAAATCTCTTAGTAGGGATATCTAGTAGGAACATAAGTTGTGTATTCACAAGAGAACTTGACAAGAAACCACAACAGTATTCTACCAACTATTTATATAAAGTATCCATGGTCTATGCTATGACTGTGCATCATCCTACCCTAATATCTATGCCCTGTCCTCATGTCCATTACTCATCTACCATGCTTCTTCCTCAAGGCCAGTATGCCATGTTCATATACCCTGACATTATACTCTTAATCTCTGTTGACTATGTATGCACCATATGTACACCATGAGGAACCCATGTTCCTTGACATTATCCTAACCCTAGACTCTTTCCTGATTCTTCAAGATGTCATAAGATACTTTGGACACCAGCAATTTTTATTTTATTTTTCTGACTTTATAGAGTTTTCTTTTTCTTTTTTCTTTTGGATGATGAAGAGGCATGTGACATTTCAGTCACATGATGTGACGTCATAAGCCTAGAACATGGTGGAAAGATCTAGAAGATGACGTCAGAGCATATATACACAACATGGTGGCCTTGAGTAGGGAATGAGACAGACATACAGTTATAGCATGGATATAAGGGCAGTGTCAAGATCGTTGACAGTGGACTTCATTTTTCTTTTCTATTTTTAGACCAACTCAGGTTAGAGTTTAGCAGTCATGCTGTTGCATCAGTCACAGATTGATGGCATAGTCACAAGACTAATCACGGAACTTGGGAGAATGGAATAGAAGGTTCTGGAACAAAGTGACATTATATAGTATGGACAACACATGCTAGCCTCATATTATACTCATGGTTATTTAGAGTAGGTGCACAGTAGCTAGCATGGACCATGGGTAAATGGTATATAAGGTAGACTACTTTGTATTAGGAACTCTATCGAGTTCTCTTGTGTTACTCAATACAAGAGTTGTTCTATTGCTTAACTCTAAGAGCTTTAGTTCATAACATTAGAACTCAATTCCCTTATCAGAAACCGCTTGACACCTAGCCTTTTCTCATTTACTCTTACTCTCTATCATCCTCAACCAAAGGTCAATACAGACCTTTAGTCAAGAAGAGCATTTGCCAGGCCCTAGGTATAAGAAGTACACTAGCTAGGTAGGGGAAGCTTAGCCAGCTGATTGTATCAAAGCCCACTGGTGCATTTCAGATGTATTACCTTGTGTGGATGTGTTCTTTACCTCTTTCCATTATCAGCCTTGTACTACACATCCCCTTGTGGTGTGTCTACACAGAGGAATAGCAGGGCATTCTTAAAACACCTGTTTAGAGTAGAACAGTCTTTTTAGACCAACATTGTTTACTTTTCCCTTAAGGCAGTAGTCGGTAAACTCAAAGTAGTTAGTAAACGGTATAGGCAGGACAAGAAGAGGACCTGCTATTACCTACCAAGAAAATTCTGTCTTTGTCTGAATATGAATCCAAAAGCGAGACCAGCACAGGTTCTGCTTTACCATTATACACATCTTCACCACTATCACCACCACCACCTTCATCATCACCTTCACCTATTAACTCTCCACCCCAATACAATATGAGTTAAGTAAATTTACATGAAATCATCAGACAGCAGCAGGAGCAGTTGGCTGCGATGCAGGCCCAAATACAGGCCCTGCTGGCAGCGCAGAGAGAAGCAGAAGTAAGAGGAGAAGCAGTGGGATCCAACGTGGGATCTCACATGGAGATGGCGAAACCAGCCATCTTCAATGGGGAAGTAGCAAAAGTGGGGGGTTTTATTACAGCATGTAGATTGTTTTTAAGAATGAAGCTGAGGGAAGTGACAGTAAAAGAACAGGTGTAGTGGGTTTTGTTGTATATGCAGGAAAGGTCGGCAGATATGTGGAAGAAGAATGTGATGGAGAAGTTAGAGTCAGGGGAGATAGAATATGAGTCAGCGGAGGAATTTTTAACGAGTTTAAGGAAGGAGTTTGGTGAAGAAGAGGAGGAATCAGTGAAAGCAGCGGAATTAAGGAAGCTGGAGCAAGGAGGGAGGATGATGGAGGAGTTCGTGCAGGAGTTCAAGTGGGCTGTGAGAGGGAGTGGGTATGAGGGAAGGCTGTTGATAGAAGAGTTTAAGCGAGGGATGAATGGGGGGATTCGGAGGAAGTTAATGGAGTTGGAAAACCCACAGACTTCCATAGAACAATGGTACAGAAGGGCAACGGCCCTTGACAGGAATTAGAGGGAAAGTAGAAAGGAGGAAGAGAGATTACGAGAGAGGAAGGAACTGGGAGGAGGGGCTCTAAAACAGAAGCAAAGACAGAGCCTGCCACAACCTTTAGTGTGGCAGAGGAGGCAACCATTGCCTTAGCAGGCGACAACAGGGCCTGCTCTGATGGAAGGGATTGAAAGGACAAATGCAATAGTAGTAAGAAGATTGGGAGCTGGGGCAGGACAGAATGTAGGAGGCCCTTTAAGACGAGACCCCTTTGCCATGGACATTAATAGAGAAAGGAATTGTTACGCATGTGGAGGTTTTGGGCATATGGCCTATCATTGTCAAAATTGGGGACAGAGGGGAAGAATAGCGGATAATAGAAGAGTGGAATATGGAGGTGGAAGAATTGAGAAGATTGAGAACTTAACGAACAATTTAAAAGGGGAGGAGAACCTAGAACTCCTTAACTAGGTTCTCGTAATAGATATAGTGTATTAGCAGAAGAAATAAAAGCTGATGTATTTGAAAAAGAGAAGACTGAAGTAAGAAAGGTGGATAGTAAAATGTTGAGAGAGGTAACCATCAAGATTGGGTTGGAAAGATTGGATACGCAGGAAGGAATCATGATAGAAGCATTGTTGGATAGTGGTGCGATAGGACTGGTCATGAGTTCAGAGTTTGCAAGGAAAAAAGGTTTTAAACTAAAAAAATTGGAGAGGCCAATGCAGGTAAGGAATGTGGATAGATCTTTCAATAGAGAAGGACCAATAGAAAATACGGTGGAGATAAATATGTATTATAAGGGACATGTAGAAAGGACGGAGATTGATGTGATGGGAGAACAGAAGTGGGGAGTAATTTTGGGGATGCCATGGCTGGCACGATATAATCCTGAAATTGATTGGAAGACAGGGGAAGTCAAAATGACAAGGTGTTCAGATAAGTGTGGGAAGCAGTGGAGACCAGTACAAGTGAAGTTGGAATGGGAGAAACAGAGAGAAGAAGAGGCAAAAGAGGAAATAGAGAAAAAGAAAGAGGAGAAGGAGAAGAAGAAAAAATAAAAGAGAGAAAAAATGGTAAAAATAAGAAAAGTAGCAGAAGAATAGGAAATATGGGAAGAAGAGGAACAGGCAGCGAAGTCCAAGGAAGAGGCAAAGAAGTTGGTACCGGAGAAATTCCATAAATAGATAAAAGTATTCGGGAAGAAACAGTCAGAGAGGATGCTTATGAGAAAATTGTGAAATCATGCAATAGATGTTAAAGAGGGGTTTATGCTGAGGAAAGAGAAAGTGTACCCTTTATCAAGAGAGGAGAAAGAGGAAGTGAGAGAGTTTATAAAGGAACAGCTGAGAAAGGGTTACATTCAGCCGTCGAAGTCACCACAAACAGCACTGGTGTTCTTTGTTGGAAAGAAGGATGGGAAGAAGAGGATGGTACAAGACTACCGGTATCTTAATGAGTGGACAGTAAAAAACAATTATCCACTCCTATTGATATTGGATGTTTTGGAGAATATGGGAACAAAAAGGATATTCACAAAGATGAATCTGAGGTAGGGTTATAACAATGTGAGGATTAAGGAGGGAGATGAGTGGAAGGCTGTGTTCACGACGCCGGAAGGGTCATTTGAACCAACTGTTATATTCTTTGGATTAACAAATTTTCCAGCTATGTTCCAGGCCATGATGAATGAGTTGTTGAGGGATTTAACTAATATGGGGAAAGTAGCAGTTTTTATTGATGATGTGATAGTAGGGACAGAAACAGAGGAGGGACATGATGAGTTAGTAGCGGAGGTAATCAGGAAATTGGAGGAGAATGATTTGTATGTAAAGCCAGAGAAGTGTAAGTGGAAAGTAAAGGAAGTGAGGTTCTTAGGGGTAGTGATTGGATCAGAAGGGATAAAGATAGAGGAAGAAAAAGTAAAAGAGGTCTTGGAATGGCCAATACCAAAATCGGTGAAGGATGTACAAAAATTCTTAGGACTGGCAAATTACTATCATTAGTTTATAGAAGGATTTGCAATGGTGGCAAGGCTGTTACATAATCTAGTAAAAAAGGATAAAAAGTGGAATTGGACAGAGAAAGAGAAAAGAGTGTTTAGGGAGTTGAAGGAAAGGTTTACAAAGGAGCCAGTATTGGTGGCTCCTGATATAGACAAAAAAATGAGGATGAAAGTGGATGCATCGGACTATGCAATGGGAGGTGTATTATTGATGAAATGTGGAGATGGATTGTGGAGGCCAGTAGCCTTCCTTTCTAAGTCATTGAATGAGACGGAAAGAAATTATGAAATTCATAACAAAGAAATATTGGCTATTATTAGAGGATTAGAAGCATGGAGACATTTGCTGGAAGGAGCACAGTACAAGTTCGAGATCTGGACAGATTACAAGAATTTAGAGTACTTTATGAAGGCACAGAAGTTGAACAGGAAACAGGCCAGATAGGCCTTATATTTGTCTCAGTTTGATTTTATTCTGAAACATGTGGTGAGAACAAAGATGGGAAAGGCAGATGGACTCAGTAGGAGAGCAGACTGGAAAGTAGATATAGATAAGGATAATGATAATCAAGTATTTATTAAGGATAACTGGATTTGTAATATATATGAAGTAGTAGTAGAAGGACCCAAGGTAGATATTTTAGAAAAGATAAAAAAAGCGAGAAGTAAGAACAAAGATGTAGTTAGAGTAGTAGAAGAGATGAAAAAGGCTGGAGTTAAGGAGTTAAGAGGAAAGAAGTGGAAGATAGAAGGAGAATTAGTATTGAAGGAAGAAAAGGTATATGTACTGAAGGATGAGGAGTTGAGGGTGGAAATAATCCAGTTATACCATGACGTACCGGCGGCAGGACATGGAGAAAGGTAGAAAACCATGGAATTGGTGACGAGGAACTATTGGTGGCCTAGGGTGACTAGGGATGTTGGAAAGTATGTGGAGGGATGCAATCTATATCAGAGGATGAAGAATAGGATAGAGGAACCAGCAGGGAAGTTGAAGTTGAGTAAAGTACCACAGAAGACATGGACATACTTGGCAGTAGATTTTATCACGAAATTGCTGGTAGTGGTGGGGAAGGATATGATATTGGTAGTGTGTGATAGGTTGTCAAAAATGACACATTTTGTGGTAACAATGGAAGGAACATCAGTGGAGGGATTGGCGAGACTATTCTGGGACAATATATGGAAACTGCATAGGTTACCGGAGAGTGTGGTGTCAGATAGAGGACTGCAGTTTGCAGCGGAACTGACTAAGAAATTGAACAGAATACTAGAGATACAAACCAAATTGTTAACCACTTTCCATCCTCAAACAGATGGACAAACTGAAAGAATGAACCAAGAAATAGAACAATATCTTAGGTTCTTCATTGAACACAGACAGAGGGATCGGCCAGAGTGGTTAGCGATGGCAAAGTTTGCGATAAACAATAAAGTACATATGGCAACAAAGGTGTCACCATTTATGGCAAACTATGGAAAGGAAGTGAGAATGGGAGGGGATATTCGAAGGAAAGGGAAAGTAGAAAGTGCGATGGAGTTTGCGGAAAGAATGAAGAAAGTTCAGAAAGAAGCAGAAGTAGCATTAAGGAAAACTCAGGAGGAGATGAAGAGATATGCAGACAGGGGAAGAAAAGAGACGGAGGAGTGGAAGAAAGGAGATCAGGTACTACTGAGCACTAAAGACTTAGTGTTTAAAGAAAGACCAAGCAAGAAGTTGATGGAGAGGTATGTAGGACCATATGCAGTAGAAGAAGTGGTATCCTCAAATGCGGTAAAGTTATGATTGCCAAGTTCAATGAGAATTCATCCGGTGGTGAATGTAAGCCAGATAGTTTGTTATAAAGAGCAGGTTAAGGGACAGAAGAAAGAGGAAGGGAAACTGGTAGAGATAAAAGGAGTAAAAGAGTAGAAGGTAGAAAAAATATTAAACAAGAAAAAGATGAGGGGAGTAGAGAAGTATTTAATACGGTAGAAGGGATTTACAGCAGAAGGAGACACTTGGGAGAAGAGAGAAAACTTAAAAAATGCAGAAGAGTTGATTGAGGAGTTCGAACGGAGGGAAGTAGTAGTAAGATAACAAGTGGGGGAAGATGAAGAATACAGAAGAATGGAGCTGCCAGGAAAGTTTATGGCAAAGGTGCTATATAGGTGGGATAATCAGAGGTTTGAAGAGGAATATTTAAATAAATTGGAAAGGAATTGGAAAAAGTGGAAGGAAGATAGGCAGATTGATGAAAGCGAGCATTTGAAGAGGATAGAAGAAAAAATGGAAGTAGAAAATGAAGAGATAAAAAGAAGAGACTAGAGAGCAGGACATTTCTCTGAAGGAGAAATCTTAAGAGGGGGATAATGTCAAGATTGTTGATGGTAGACTTCATTTTTCTTTTTCTTTTTCTTTTCTTTTCTATTTTTAGATCAACTCAGGTTAGGTTTTAGCAGTTACACTGTCACATCAGTCACAAATTGATGGCGTAGTCACAAGACTGATCACGAGACTTGGGAGAATGAAGTAGAAGGTTCTGAAACAAAGTAACGTTATACAGCATAGACAACACATGCTGGCCTCATGCTATACTCATGGTCATTTAGAGTAGGGTACATAGTAGCTAGCATGGACCATGGGTAATAGTATATAAGGTAGACTACTTTGTATTAGAAACTCTATTAAGTTCTCTTGTGTTACTCAATACAAGAGTTGTTCTATTGCTTAACTCTAAGAGCTTTAGTTCATAACAGGTAGGTGTAATAATTAGTAGCACGGACCATGTGTACTTTGTATATATAGAGCTTTAATTTAGCAGAGACTCCTTGTCGAGTTCTCTTGTGAAATTCCCATATCATATCCACTTTGAGATTTACTTGCTTGTGCTATCATTTGTCATTGTGATAAGTAGTCAACATAATACTAGACCCTAAGTCCTTCCAGACTGCTCTAAACTCCTCTAGACCTATCATATCATATGACTTCCAAGTCATATGCCCTTTCTTCTCTCATTATAGACTAATAATATAACTACTACTATATCTTATCTCTGTCCTAACCCTAATCCTAAAGTCTGTTCACACTTTTGTCTTATAACATCTGAGTGGATTCCCATATCGGAACTCACTCACACCTCTGAATTGGTATCTGATTTTCATATCATATATCCTACCAAGCCTGGTCCACTCCCTTTGTCTTGATCACACTGTTGCACTTGTCCTCTGCCTCTACACACTTTCTAATAGGAATTTCTTCATTAATTTTCTTAGTATATTCAGTCCATTTATTCTCATTAAACCCTAGCTTCTATACACTTTTTGGGGTTTCTTTTCAAACTTTCAGACTTTTAATTTCATTTCCTTTCTTGATTTTCTTACTCACACATTTAGATTACAGAAAATAAAATAAAAAATTAAAGAAAAACAAGAACACTATACTAACAAAAGGCAGATGATAGACTTCCCTCTTCCTAACTTTTCCCAAGGCCATTTTTGGACCTCTCCTCATCATCTCTACTTTTCTCTTTCTTGTTTTCTCCTTCCAAGCTCCATCTTTATTTTACCATAGCTCCAATCCTCCCTAACTGGGCCATGTTCCTCTTTTAGCCCTCCATTAAGTCCCAGAAGGACTTTCTGACTTCTTGATACTTCTCTATGAGTTCTCAGAATGCTTTTTTGATGGCACTTAGAACTCTGCTATAAGTGGAGATCATAACCAGAGTACTGGTATTTGTATGTAGAACACACTACTGCTTGACAGCAATATATCTAGTATATGCAAGAGACTAGCTATAAAGGAGAATATTAGTAAAAAAATAAAATGAAATGAAATTTTGTTACTCATCTTAAATTGTGTACTGAGCAGTCCTATCTAGTACACACATATCTTTCACAGGAATTAGTATCCCTTATCTTAACTCTATTATCTTTACAATATCTTGCTGGCTATTTTTCTACTAGCTGTTTCTATCATCTTCCAGGAAGACCTCCTTATACTTAGATCCCATGATCTGGAATTTCTCAGCACCCTCTAAAAGAATAGTGTCCTCCACTAGTACCTTATCCCAGAGCTGTTGGAAATACTCTAATGTTCTCTTCTTTCACAATTCTTCTCTTGGCTTCCTTCTTCACTTTGGCTTTCACTTCCTTTCTTGCCTTCTGAGCTGCATGCTCAGCTTGATGTGACTTCACTGTTTCTTCCAATTAGATTAGCAGCCACTACTCCTCCTTGTGTCTTTACTGCATTTCTTGCTATTGCTTTTCAAGCACTTCAGCATTTTTTTGGAAGATATTGGAGTGAATAGAAGATGACATAGTGATATAGAGAAAAAGGCAAAAAAAATTTCTGTTTATATATTGTTAACTTAGGTACTATCATGGAATTTTTAGATAATTTTAATAGAACTTCAAAGACTTAGTCCTAAGAGGGAAATATTGTCATATACTAAGTTCACTTATCCAGAAAATACATCTCTGCAGTGATATTACTTTTCCAACTATACAAACTATACAAGCTTGCCTTCCATGGCAATAATGCAATCATCCAGATATTCTATCTTCCATGATGAAGATACTCTTATCTGACTCAGCCTTTCATGGAAAAGTCATACTCCTGTCAGTGTTGAGACACTGAAATCTCCACTTGGGGCAACAAGGGCTATACTACTGAAACCCTGAGCATCTCCTATAATATGTATCTGTATATAAGACTAGTAGTTATACTGTAATTCACTAGTCTGATAATCAATGAAGATAACTCTTATTGAACTCAATCTCTGGTATTCAACAGCAACACACCAAATCAGCACTCACTTCCATCTCAGACTTCTTCCTCTTATCTAAAGTTGTGACTATGTGGCAGACAGACAGTGCAATACATAAGCTGAAGCCAAGATTGTTCTACAAGTCTGCACATTTCCAAGCCCATCTCATAGACTTTCACCTTCAGTGTGAACTGTATCTGACAATAGTAAACTTCATTACTAAATTGCCATTGGTAGTAAGAAAGAATACAATACTAGTAGTATGTAATAAATTGTCAAAAATAGTGTATTTTATAGCAACTACTGAAGGGACATTAGCAAAGTAATCAGCAAGGTTATTTAGAGATAATATATAGAAGTTGCATAGATTGCTGGAGAATATTATTTCAGATAGAGAACTACAGTTTATAGTGAAGTTGATAATAAATCAAGAAGCTAGAACAGTACCTATAGTTCTTTGTGGATTATAGGCAAAAGAATTGGCCTGAGTGGCTAGCATTTGTGAAGTTTGCAGTGAATAGTAAAGTTTATTTAGCAACAAAAGTATTCTTATTCATAACAAACTATGAAAGAGAGTTAATAATGGGAGCAAACATCAGGAGCAAAGAAAAAGTAGAGAAGATGACAGAACTTGTAGAAAGAATGAAAAAAATCTAGGAGAAAGTAGGAGTAGCACTAAAAAAATATAAGAGGAAATAAAGAGGTACATGGATAAGAGAAGAAAAGAGATAGGAGCATAGAAGAAAGGAGACAAGATAATATTAAGTACTAAAAACTTAGTGTTCAAAGAGCAGCTAGTAAGAAAACTAGTAGACCAATATATATGTTTATATTATTGAAGAGGTAATATTTACCAATGCAGTTAAACTAAAAGTATACCTAGGTATGATTTAGAATCTTAACTGGAAGTTGAAAAGCAGATGTATTAGAAGTTAGTTTATAACAGTACTTAAGAAAGCTAGAAAAAAATTGGCTGAGATAGAAGTCTGTTTCTCCAGAAGAGAAACCTTAAAAGAGAGGTAATATCAGATATATCACATCTTATTCCAACTGCATATGTCCCAATTCACAGATAACCCTTTCTTTCTCATTTACACTTCCCAACCTCTTTTGGTATAGATCACATATTTCTATTTCACCTCAAATGTTCTTGATGAACTCTTACTAGCTCTATAAATCTCCATTCTCTAATATCCAAAAATTACTAGAAATCAGAGTAACTTGCTTAATAGTCTCCATTTCAGATAACTACCCTAGGTAGTATACCTAGTATATAATCTAGTAATTGTCACTATATTAGCTATTCTGAAAATTAACTAAAACTGACACCTTCTTCTAGTATTTACAACAATATATCTTGTTACTTTCTAGGGGTTTCCATCTACTAAGTTTTCCAAGTTTTATTCTAAAATATACAACTAGTATAGCTAGTAGAGATGTAGTACACAAGCTAAAGCCAAAGATCATTTTGACTTGTCTTTCATATTCTTGGATAATGTACTAATTAACATATTTGGAATTCTGAGATATTTTACCAGATCTTAGATAACAAGATATGAACTGTATCTAATAATATAGTATAATATACATGACTTATCATACTTAAAGTAAACTAGATATAAAGTGTATACAGATCATGTAATAGAGGTATATAGAGTAGACTCATCTATACTAGAAACTTCACTGAGTTCTCTTGTATTAAATAATACAAGTTTCCTTTTTTGTCCAAACTCTAAGATTTTAGTTGTAATAATATCAGATATAGTTTATACTTGAGGGTGAAAGTTTACAAAGTTAGTTAGAGTTCAACAAGTATGTAAGAAAATCTGACTTTTTATCATATTTAGCTAAGCAAGGACTCTCAATCTCAAATTCTACAAACTTTGCTATAAACTTCTCTGCTTTATAGTATTGCCAAATTCCACCATAGAATTTGTAAACTTTACTATTGTCAGTCTCAAATCCTATACTTGTACATCACTCTTCTGGAAGACTTTTTAGATTGTCATTTGTTGTCTTTCTATTACTATCAAATATATTCTGTCTTATCAGGTAATTTTCTAAATATTTCAACTCAGATTCCTGACCATTTGTATATTATTATTCTAATGTTAGCTTAGTATTATTGGAGTAACTATTGGAGTTGTCAGAGTTTTACAAACTTCCACAACTTTCAGAAAAACCTAAGTCTTATTGATATAATACTATAAATATACTGTTTACCTCTAGGAGAATCTGAGAGAACAAAATAAGGTTCTGGAAATAACAGATATCTTATATAGCTATGATATACATTTTAATCTCCTGAGTTAGCTTACTTAATAAGAAATGATAAAGACAGCATAACTGTTATGAACTTATTCCTTAAAGTGGAAGATAAGAACAACTCTTGTATTAAAGTAACACAAGAGAACTCAATAGAGAACTCTGTACAGGATAGTCTATCTTATATACAAATACCCAATGGTCTGTGCAAGCTAAATCTAGCCTACCCTAAATAACCATGTATATGTTTTAAGGTCAACATATGTATCATATATTGTATGATGTTATCCTTCCAGAACCTTCTATATTCTTTCATGTATCTTATAACTTGTGACTGTCACTAACCCTAACCCTGTGTTCTAAAAATTGAAAATAAATTGAAAAGAAAATGGAAATAAGAACAAAAATAAAGAAAAACTAAGTCCACCATTTGTAAACTTGACAATAACCAGAGATATTTCTAATAGAAATATCTAGAATATCAGCCTGAAAAGAAATAAATATTACTATAAGCAATAAATAGAAGGTAGTTGGGACAATAGTCAAGATCAAAATCTAAAATTAATAACAGAGAGTAATAGAGTTAAGAAAATAAATACTATAGACTTTGATAATAGTGTTAGGCCTTGGATTAAGAAAGCAAACACTATAGGCTTCAACAGTAGTATTAAGTCTACTAGAAAAAAATATAGAATCTTATGAGCTTTAGTAGCAGTATTGAGAATGAAAAAGTAGGTCCTTTTACAAGTATTATTCTACTAGATTACAATAAATAGTAGAATATTTAGAATAGTAGCTATCTTTAGAAAACCTTATTCTGTTTATTCTGAAGGTAAATTGTATTTGATTATGAAATTTTAGAATATATGCTTAGATCTTTCTAAAGATAAACTCTATATAATTCTATAAACTTTGCTTAGTTACATTATATTATATACTCTATTACAACTCAAGCTCAAGCTATCACATACTATTCAAGTATATCTAATACATCTGACTCTATTCCAGATAATGCTTGCCTGAGCTCAGCTCTGTCCAAAATATCTATGGAAGTGGATATCCTTTTTTTAGTCTATATACTACTTTTAGTACAGATCAACCTAGTTTTTTTTTATATTTTAATCACTCCATTACTGATTATATAACTCCTTATAATCTCTATAAAACTCTAGACTTGGTTTCCAAGAACTTAAGTATATTCAAATCTGTCTTCTCTAATTCTCAGATAGTCTTAGTACTAATATTTAAGATATGTAAATATTCTGTAATTCCTTAGCTTGAAAATTACCTAGTATAGTATACTATTCTAAGTACCCATGTTTAGAAGTTTGACTTTTAAAATGATTTTCTTTCTGTTATAATTTTCTTTTAAAATATGATCATTATGATATATAGAGATATAGCTCATTTGCTGAAACCAAGATTACCTTATATTATAACAACTACTAACTAAGATGGTTAATAGCACACTAAAGTAATCTTATAGGTGAGAATCTTATAGAGATCACAAGAGAACTCAACAAGAAGTTTCTGATGCATTTCTACTCTATATATACTATAAGTATATAGTCTGTGCTAGTGATAAATATTAGTCATAAGATAAATATACTATAGATATGTATCTTAATATTATTTTTCTAGCTATTTTTTCTAGTTTTTAGGCTTATAATATCATATTATGTGATATATGATGTGACTATGGTCACATGCCTCTTCATTGTTCAAAATATAAAATATAAAAGTTCAAGCATATTATAATATCCTAGAATTATATCTGTATGTATTGAATAATATTTTTATACTTTTCTAACATCTTCTATAAATTTTTCTGTAAACAGTTTCTTCTTCTATTCATGTTCATTACCTAATACAAGTGTAAGAAGAAAAGATGAACTTTGTATTAGATTAATATAAGAAAACTTAATAAAGTTTCTAATACAAAGTGTTTAAATTAATATATACTAGACTAGTAGTTTATACTATATAAAATCTATTCTATTCTAAAGATCATATAGTGGACATGTTGTATGATATTATTGTTTTGAAATCTTTTATATTCTTCTATATAACACATAATTATATAACTATAATTATAATATGGTAACTAATGTAATAAAGTTTGTAATAGTCATATAATATTATGCTATATCTTAATCTTAAGTTCAAAATAGAATAATAATAATAATAATAATAAAAACAAAGTTTATTATATTTAACTCTGATATATCTATCATAAATAATACTTTTCTCTAATTTACATAAACTCTTTTAGTAAGAATTTATTTTATGTGTAATTACTCTATAATTAATCACATAACTTCCTTATGATCTCTATGGAATTCTAGACTCTATTCTAAGAACTTTAGTGTATCTAGAGTAGTTATCTATCTTCTCTAATTCTCAAATATAGTTTTAGTTACTAAATATTAATATTTAAGATTTATAAATACTCTATAGTTCCTTATCTTGAAAATCAACTAGTATAATATACTGTTCTAGGTGCTCATACTTGAAACTCTAACTTTTCTTATATTTTACTTTCTATAAATACTCTCTTTCTAATATAACTACTATAATATATAAAAATATAGTATATTTGCTGAAGCTGAGATTATCTGGAATTTGTATCTTTATATGATAGATAATATTCCTATATTTCATTCAATATCTTCTGTAATTTTCCCATAGATTGTTAGAGTTAAAGATAATAAAATCTATTTTATTTTTATTTTATTTCTCATTTTCACTTTTTTTAGACTTAAAGTTAGAGATTAGTGTAATATTACACATATTTGTCACATGTTACATATTACAGTTACACAATCATATATCACACAAAAAAAGGTTTTAAAGCAATAATATTATATAGTATATGTTAATCTTATTGATAATACATGCTCTTTAGAATAAGCTAAGTTTAGTGTAGTACAGACTATCAGTCTAACATATATAAAGTATATAATTTGTACTTAGAAACTTTATTAAACTCTCTTGTGTAAACTTCATACAAGGTTTCTCTTTTAACTTATCACTGAGTTATAATATAAATGGCTTTCTCTTCTAAATATGTTTCTTATCTGATATCCTAATAGAAATTTATTAAAATCCATCAAGTTGTAAGCTTTCTGGAATAATCTTAATTTTAACTTATATATTATATTACTTATATTGTTATAAGACAAAAGTGTAAACAGACTTTGGTAGGATTAGGGTTAGAACAGAAATAAGATAGTAGTATTATTATTAGTTTATAACAAAAAAAGAGCACATGACCTAGAAGTCATGTAAGATAATGTCATAGACCTAGAGCAGTCTAGAAGGGTCTACGAGACTAGAAGAGCCTAGACAATGACATCAGAGAGCATGTTCACCACATTGTTACCACATATAGTACATATAGACATTAGGGCAGGATGTATAGTCTTACATAGTCACTGCAAAGTAGACATGAGATAGACATGAGGCCTTTAGGACAGAAATAGAAGCAGAACATTATTGTAGCATAGACCACATGTAATTTATATAAATAGGATAGCAATATAGTAAGAGTTCCTTGTTGAATTCTCTTGTAATCACCATTACTAGATAGCCAGTTAAGAGCTTTGCTGAAGTAAGCAAACTATGAGTGCCATTCTAGTGAGTGGTTGTTACAACATATATATTACTTGGTTGCAACTTAAAAAGATAAAATAGAATTCAAGAGAGGAAGTTCTAATAAAGAAAAGTATATTACTCTAATATTAGAGTTTAATACTAATAATAATAAAAACTATAGTTAGAAACTATGTATTATGACTTAGAACTCAGCCTAAGTATCAAGATAAAAATATACTTATATATTAAGTAATATAAGAAAACTTAATAGAGTTTCTACTATAGAGTAGTTTACTTTATATTTCTAAAAGTTAGTTATCAGAGTTAAAAATAGTAAACTTTATCTATTTTTATTTCATTTCAATTTTATTTTCTTATTTTGAACTTAGAGTTAGGATTAGCATGATATCATATATGACTGTCACAAACTGTTATATATCATAGTCACATAATCATATATTATACAAAAGAATATAAAAGATTCTAAAATAATAATGTTATATCATATATTAATAGTATGTAATATATATATTCTTTAGAATAGACTTGTCAAGAATAAAAGAAGTGGACTTAACATTTTTTATTTTCCTCTCTTATTTCTATTTTCTTTTTGATTTATTTTTATTATTCTATTTTTAGAACCAGGGTTAGGGATAGAGTGACAAGATCACGCTGTCACACAACAGGTCACATCAGATAACATAGTCACCAGTCACATAACATATGAAAGGATGTAGAAGGTTCTGGAAGGATAACATCATACATGTCAAGATTGTTGATGGTGGATTTTGTTTTTATTTTTTCTTTTCACTTTATTTTATTTTTATTTTTATTTTTCTTTTATATTTCTATTTTTAGAACGACTCAGGTTAGGGTTATCAGTCACACTGTCACATCAGTCACAGATTGATGGTGAAGTCACAAGACTGATCACGGGACTTGGGAGAATGGAGTAGAAGGTTCTGGAACAAAGTAACGTTATACAGTATAGACAACATATGCTGGCCTCATGTTATACTCATGGTTATTTAGAGTAGGGTACACAGTAGCTAGCATGGACCATGGGTAATAGTATATAAGGTAGACTACTTTGTATTAGAAACTCTATTGAGTTCTCTTGTGTTACTCAATACAAGAGTTGTTCTATTGCTTAACCCTTTAAGCTTTAGTTCATAACAATACAATGTGTGAAACACATGTTGACCTTAAGGCATAGGTCATTTAGGGTAGGCTATAAATAGCTCACATAGACCATTAGGTATTTGTATATAAGATAGATAATCCTGTATAGAGTTCTCTATTGAGTTCTTTTGTGTTAACCCAATACAAGGTTCATTCTCTTAATCAACTCTAAGGTTTTGAGTTTGTAACAAGACTAGGTTTAGTATAGTATGAACTATTAGCCCAGTATATAAAGTTTTTTTTTTTTTTTTTTTTTAAATCAACAATTTATTACATGGTGAACGAGGGCAGACTGTGGAAGCTACTTTCGTAACTACGTACATAAGACAAAAACACTAACAT
>JAJOHK020000494.1:0-24874 GCA_022457215.2 Leucocoprinus gongylophorus | reverse complement strand
TCTTTATTATCTGTATTGATCTTAATCATCATTGTCATCATTATTGAACTTCTGAATCACTCCTAAACCTCTAAGAGTGCACCTAAGGTTTAGATATTACAAACAAGTAAGTAGTTCATTTTGTGATGCTCTACTGCAAACTGCAGTCCTTTGTTTGATACCATATTCTCTAGTAGTCTATGCAACTTTTATATATTATCTTTGAATAACCTTATCAATTCTTTTGCTAATGTTCTTTCTATTGTACTACAAAACATGTCATTTTTGACAACCTATTACATAATACTAAGATTTTATCCTCCTCTACTACTAATAGTAACTTTGTGATAAAGAATATGTTTATAGTTTCTCTAGTATCTTACTCAACTTCAGCTTTCCCACTAGTGCTTCTGTCCTATTCTTTATTCTTTGACATATATCACAACTATCAAAATCAAAGATAATGGACTCTATTTTATTTTTATTTTATTTCTTATTTCTATTTTCTTTTCTATTTATTTTCTATTATAAACTTAGGGCTAGGAGTTAGTATGATGTCACAAATCATTATATATATATTACATGTCACTATCACATATCATATATCATAGAAAATATTGTAGAATATTCTGGAACAATAATGTTATTCTATATGTTAACAGCATATAGTATATATAGTCTTTAGGGTAGACTAGCATTTGTCAAGATTGCAGAAAGTGGACTTAGTTTCTTTTTATTTTCTCTCTCATTTTTATTTTATTTTCGATTTATTTTTCCATTGTTTCTATTTTTAGAATTATAGGGTTAGGGTTAAAAAGTGATCGGTCATACTGCCACATCAGTTATACCTGATGGTGTGGTCACAACATTAATCACAGGACTTAAAAGAAGGGAGGAGAAGGTTCTGGAGCAAAGTGATGTTATACAACATAGACACCACATGTTGGCCTCATGCTTCACACATGGTAATTTAGGGTAGAGTACACAATAGCTAGCATAGACCATCTGTAGGAGTATAAAGGTAGATCATTTTGTAAAGAGCTCTCTATTGAGTTCTCTTGTGTTACCCAATACAAGGTTATCTCTTAATCCAACTCTAAGGGTTTGAAGTTATAACAGTATTAGTATAGCATAGACCATTAGTCTAACATATATAAGATAGACAACTTTATACTGAGAACTTCATTGAGTTCTCTTGTGTTAACCCAATACAAGGTTTATCTTTTACTTTAATCTTTTGTGCTTAAGTTTGTTAGAATTACAAAGTCTAAACTTAAGTTTTTTCTAATATCTTTTTCATTTCTATTTTCTTTATCATTCTTTTTAAGTTTTTACTTTTGGGACCTTAAGAGTAGGGTTAGCATGACATCACTGTTACAAATCTGTCGCACATCACCTGACATGGTCATAGTAATAATCACATGATCATATAGTCATGATGGAACATAGTAGAATATTCTAGAATAATGATATTATACAATATGTTTGAATATATATTGATCTTATAACTAATATATAGTCATTTAGGATAGGCTAAAGAAGTAGAGTACAGACTATGGCTAGTTAGTATCAACTAATCCTAAGATCTTTGAGTTGTAACAAGTTGGTAGTTTTACTTCTAATAAAACCATTCCATTTAAATAGACAGTTGTTAGCATAGAAGTATGATGTGGCCAGGAGTGTCACAAGAGATGGTATCAGTTGCTTAGCTATGCATCTTTATTAGACTGGACACTCTATAAAGTAGAGTTTACTAGGTCCTTTAGAAATCCCATAAGACTATCAAGGCTTTGAGACCACAACATGTGGTATAACCCTTAAATGCAGCTATTTATATAACTTCTATATAGGAATCACATGCCTTGAAAGGGGGATACTGTTAGAAGTACAGTATGAAGTGCATATATAGCATCAGCTAGATATCAAAGCTAAGCTTAACATTGTGCACTTTTAGTATAACTGGTTTAGTGGCTAGTCTATTCCTAACAAGTTGTAATAGCAACTATCCACATATTTTTCTACATCTTCTGTTACTTCTAGCCACTAGTAATTCCTTGTTACCAACTCTGTTATCTTCCACCTTCCTCCATATCCTGCTACTGGTACATTATGATATAGCTAGATTATTTCTATTCTCAGCTTCTTATCATTTAGTATATAAACCTTCCCTTCTTTCAATACCAACTCTTTCTTTTGGTGATTGTGATAGTAGTGTGGAAGATAAAAAAGTATATAAGGAAAAAGTAGAACTAGTGCTGGTTTTCCCTTTGGATTTGTAATCTAAACTCAACTCAATCTCTGTAAGTACTAGTGGGCTCTCTTCTATACTGTTTACTGACTACTTATACAACTGACTACTATGTTAATGAAATTGTAAACAAATTTTTATAAGGAAGAAATCTCTACTCTAGATGGTGTTTTAAGAGCCTCTACTATTCTTCTGTATAGACTAGTCACAAGTAAACTAGCAGCATGAAGCTACTAGACAAAAAACTAACTAACACATCTACAAAAGGTGATATATCTACTAAGTACTAGTAGGCTTTGATGTAAAATAAATAGCTAGGCTTTCTCTGTCTAGCTAGTATGCCCTTTAAGCCTAGAGTCTGGCTATTCTTCTTGATGAGAGAGTAAGAAAAGAGAATGGAAAAGGCTTTAAGTTAAACAGTCTCAAAAAGAAGTATTAAGTTCTAATGTTACAACTTAAGCTTAAGTATAAGGGTAAAAGATGAATTTTATATTGGGTTAACACAAGAGAACTTAATGGAGTTCCAAATACAAAGTATCTACCTTATATACACTTAGCTAATAGTCCATGTTATATTAAATCTAGCTTACTCTAAAGAATATGTATATTATATACTATTAATATATGATATAACATCATCATTCTAAAACCTTCTATTTTATTTTATGTGACATGTGATTGTGTGACTGTGACATGTGATTGTGTGACTGTGACATGTGATATCACAAATTAGTAGACTAATATATTAGTTTATATATCATTAAAGAAGTGATATCTACAAATGTAGTTAAACTAAGACTACTATATCAGAATTGAAGATGATAGACTTAGTTTGAACTTAGAGTTAGGGTTAGCATGATATCACGCATAGCTATTATATAATATATTTATATTTCATATATGTTGACTTTATGGACAACACATGGCCTTTAGGGTAATTTAGATCAAACTACTAGTCTAGTATATAGAAGATAGATATCTTGTACTTAGAACTTTATTAAGTTCTCTTGTGTTAATCCAATACAAGGTTTATCTTTTGACTTAACACTAAGTTTTGAGTTACAATATACCAACTTTGATGAGAATCTATCTAGTTGTGAATGTCAGTCAAGGGAAGGATAATTACAGAAATAAGACAAGAAATATTAGATATAGTAGAAGAAAGAGATTTTATAAGAGGAGAATTACCAGAGAAGTATATAGCAAAGGTGTTATATAGTTGGGATAATAGAAAATATAAAGAAGAATACTTGAAGAAGTTAGAGAGAAACTGATAAAAATAGGAGTCATTTTCTCCAGAGAAGAAATCTTAGAGAAAGAATAATATTAGAGTTAAGAACAATAGACTTTATATTTTTTATTTTTTTATTTGATCAACAATTTATTACATGGGATGTAGTGGTAGGCCATAGTAATTACACATTATAATTACTTAAATAATATAAAAAAAGAAAAAGGAAAAGTAGAATATAAAATACTAGATTAGGTAGAAAACAAATAGTAAATATCTGATGCTATGTAATACTATCTTGGAAACAGAATGTATATTGATTGAACTCAAGAAATATAATAATATCTTTGAGGGATTCCCTTTTAGGATTCTATAATTTCATATACCATATACACTTATACAGAATATATGTTTTTGTTTTGATAGGAGAGTTGCTGTATGGACATGCAAAAGTATTGTTAGAGAAAAATCTTGCCCTATATTTGCCAATAGAAGCATGATTGGTGATCAATCTTATGATATATGTATACAATGAGTTAGAGAGGCCAAAATTTTTCAGCCAAGCTCTGCTTTGAGAGTAGATAAAATGATAACAGTCTGTGCATAAGCTATTTCTATCACATGATCAGAACTTGTATCTGATGGGCTATCATCTATTATAGTAAATGCTAAGCTAATTTTGAAAAGTAACTAATTATGTTACTACTTGTATTTCTATGAATACTGATCTCCATATGATGTATAATATATTATTAGGGATAGTTTGATGAGCACTTTCTAATATAATTTTGATTATGAGAATCTGTTTAGTCATTCCTAAGATAATAGCTAATGAAACTTGTAGTTACCAATAGTCTGATATCACAGTAATCTATTGTCACTTTTGTACATCTTATATATATAAATAGTCCTTATTTAGAGCTTTCTAGTGCAACTTGGTTTGTAATAATTGGTTCACTAGTTATAGAGATACAAGTTAGATAAAGTTTGTAATATAAATATTAGAAGAAAGAGAAAGTAATAAAGTTCATGAAAAGAGTCAGAAATATATAGAAAAAAGCAGATATAATATTGAAAAAGACTCAGAATAAGATAAATATGTAAGCAAACAAAAAATAAAAGAAAGCAAAAATATCAAAGAGAAGCAATAAAATAATGCTAAGTACTAAAGACTTAGTATTTGAAGAGAAATTAACAAGAAAGTTGATATAATAATACATTAGACTATAAACTATTGAGAAAGTAATATAAAAAACAAGTAAGAAGCAGATAATAGAGAAACCAAAGCCAGTGGAGATAGATGGAGAAGAGGAGTGAGAAGTCAAAAGAATTCTCAATAAGAGAATGGTGTAAGAATATGTAAAGTACTTGGTTAGATAGAAGAGCTTTACAACAGAGTATAATATTTGGAAGAAGAAAGCAAACTTGCAGAAGGTAAGGAATACAGTAACAGGGTTTGAAGGAAGGCTGATTGTAGAAGTGAGAAGACAAAAGAAGTTAAATAAAGTAAAGGAAATAGACTTTAAGCAGAGAGAACTACTAAGAAATTATATGGCAAAATAGAGATAATAGTAAGTTTGAGACAGAATACTTGAAGAATTTAGAGAGAAATTGGTATAGGTGAAAGTCTATCTCTTTAGAAGAGAAATATTAAAAGAGAGAGATGATATCAAAATTTGCTAGTATGAACTTAGATATTTTCTTGTTTTTCTTTCTCTTTTATTTTGTAGTCTAGTTCTTTTTTTAGTTAAGATGGTAGAACATTAATGTCACATAAGTCACCTATCCCTATTACAGTATCATATAGCTACATAACATCATATAAAATACTAGAAGGGCTTAGTGATAAATTTAGTGTAATATACACAGACTCACAACTAGAGTATATAAAGTAAACTATTCTGTAGTAGGAACTCTATTTAGTTCTCTTATGCCACTTAATATACAAGTACACTTTTGTTCTAACACTTGGACTTAAGTTATAACAGACTGAGATAAAGATATAAAGTTTGTACTTTAAGCTCTTGGAGAGCTCTAAGTTATATTGTTCTAGCTAAGGTATAGGTAATACTTATCTCCAGAAAAATTCTAAGAAAACAGAATGAGATCTTCTGAAAGTAGTAAATCTCTTAAATATTCTATAATATAATAGAATAAAGCTGATGTAATCTAAGAATGATTGTGTTTAGATAGTCAGACCTTTGATAGAAGCATCTAGAATATTAGCTTGAAAATAAAAAGGTTTTACTACTCAATATTTAGCTCTAGCCTTCTAGTATAAGTTCATTACCAAATAATATTTTCTTTTTATTCTTGTCTGGTAATATTATATTACATAATTACCTAAAAAAATACAGTTTCTCCTATAATACTTCCTTACTCTTACATTAAGTATTATAGATAAGGTCCTATCTTAGTATTATATACTTCCTCTTATATTAAGCATCACAGTCTTAAGTACTTAGTGTTTGGTGTTCAAGTCCAGTGAAGTCTACCCAGACTTACAGAAATCTCATTCTACTTTCCCAGATTTTTCATAAGGTAGGTTATATAATATATATTATTTGAACAATAATTTTTTACTGGAGTTTTGAGTATTTTCCATGCTTTTTCCCAGTTATTCTAACAAATAATTGTAACTGAAGACACTGTCTCAAAGATCATATATAAGCTAGCTACTAAGACCTTCTATATCTTGTCTATGTTTAGTTGTAGAATAAGCAGATAGCTAGTGAGGTATAGTGAATTATCTCTCTTAGTTTCTTTTAGTTCACTTTCTGAAATATACAACTAGTATGATAAGTTGAAGTACAGCACATAAGCTAAAGCCAAAGATTATCTGTTTTCTATATTTCACATATTATGAATAGGTAAAATACATTATCCACTCTCTGAGCATCTTCTGTTGCCAAGGTGTAAACTGTATCTAACATACTGTACTTTCTTAGCTTATTAACAAAATAGCATTAACACCCAACTCTGATGTTGATAGTGATACTATGTGATAAGTAAATATATATAAATGTCTTGCTTGTGATATTTCAGATATACATCTACTAATAAGACTCAATACAAGTAGTTTTAGTATTTTAGGTAATTTATTATTATGGTTTTGTTTAGAAAATCTATATTATGTTTTCTTACTCTCATAAATATATATTCTTGTATTAATTCTTATGACCAGGTTAAACAATTTTACAATATAATATAAGTTATTCTTCTTGAATACATCTTTGTTATGACTTAGGTTTAAAGGTTGAGATGAAAGACCACTCTTGTATTGAGTAACACAAGAAAACTCAATAGAGTTCCTTCTACAAACTAGTCTACCTTATATACATTTATACTATGGTTCATGCTAAACTATTTCTAGCCTACCCCAAAGGGCATGCTTCATCCATAAGGCCAACATATATCTGCTATGTTGTATAATATTGTTGTTCTAGTATCTTCTACATCTTTCTCTGCATCATGTGATCCTGTGACAGTGACAGTGATATATTGTGACCACACTGTGACAGGTGTCATGCCTTTGTCATGTCTTGTAACATCACTTCTTTATTCTTCTTTATTTTCTAAATAAAAAAAAACTACTACAAATAAAAAGAAAAGAAAAGTGAAAAGAAAATGGTTTGAAGTCTGCCTTCTTCAATTCTAACAATTTTTACTATTGTCTGATTTATATTTAAGACTAATACAAATAAACAAAAGATATTTTTCAATAAATAACCTCTTATTATATGTTCAATCCAACAACACTCTTTTATCTTCATGTCTTAGCTATGTAAGCTTATATAACTAATATATTATCTTTTGTTATTGATCATAAAGTTTAGAAAATTAGATAATATATTGAAGCAAGAGAGAAGATCTATTAAACCAAAAAAATCAACAAGATTATTTTCATATTCTATTTAATATTATTACATCAATAGCAATAGCCTGAACATATAGTATACTAGCTTATCTAATATAGTATAAAGTTGTTATATATTAACTATGCTGACATTATATATTGTCTGTAATGATAGTTATTGGTATTCTTGTACACAGGCTAAATAATATGCTGGCTGTAAACATATTACACAGGTCTGGATCACTGTATTAAATCACTAGTATATCATTTGACAATCATTGATTTATCAAGTAGTACTCTATAGCAAGCATAATAAGTATACTGCTTAACAAAATTGCATTGCAAATATAAACTACAGTTTAATTAATAAACATACTTTATAGTAGATACAGCTTTTGAAAATCAGTTTTGTCCTCTTATGAATCCTATATCTTGTACTCTCACTTTTTCCATTTTTTTTTCTTATCCTTGAGTTCTTTCAACTATTTTTGTGAATATGGTTAGAGCAACTAAGTTAAATACACAGAGTTTGTACTCTAGGAGAATCCTAAGTTATATAAAGAAGACTACTCTGTATTTGGAACTCTATCAAGCTATTTTGTATCATTTAATATACAAACAAGCATCTCTTTGCTTTAATACTTGAATCCTAAGTTATAATAATATAGACTAGAAGGAAGATATCCACTTCTATAGATGTTTCAAGTAGAGTAAATATTATATAATCATTATTCATGATAGGATTTGGATAGATTGGATGTATTTGGATAGTTATGTGATAATAAAGTAGCTACTGTCTTTAGAAACACCATCTTATTCTCTTAGAATTTTATAGAGATAAGTTATTTATCTGGTTAATAAACTTAGTATTTTCTCTTATTATTAATAAATTCTTATTTATTTCTTATCTTTTGACAACTTTGATATTTTATATTACAAATCAACTACATAAACAAGTAGTAGTAATCTAAAAAAATATTTTCTTCTGCTTCACTAGGCCACTTGATGTTTTCAATTTCTAGGTTCTATTCTGCAGAATAATAGACTTTACTTGCCTCTCCCACACAGTTATAATCAATTACCATAAGATCCAGTAGTTACTTTGGTATATCTTTTCAGGTTATAATATTATTAGGCCAGAGATAACCATGAATGTAGTTTATAAATTTCAAGACTCTGACAATATTCTCAAGATCTTTTTATATTTTAGTGCAAAATGGGACTGTAGAATTTGTATTCATAAGTGCATACTATATTTTCTATTAAGATGGGTCAAAATACTCTATGATATAAGTAGTGGATACATCATCTACTTTTACAAAGTTATATAGTTTTAAGGCCAGTCAATTAGCTGCCAAATGCTTGTAAACTTGGTATAAGTAAGAGCTAGAGACAAAATTTATAACAATAAATTGGTTGGGATAGAAAGAAGAGTTGAGAGTAGCAAGAAGTAGTTTCTGATCCACATTGTGTAGCCTGAAAGAAGTTCCAGTTTCATCTTTCAATTTTCCAACCAATTAACAGGTTTTATATATGTAAAAAGCACATATTAGATACACAAACTCAGTCTCACAAAGATAGGATGAATAAGTGTATTTATTCATACCTATTAAACATACAAACTATACTAGATAGTTAGTAATATATGCATATAAATAAATATAATCTAGTGTTTACCTTAGTCTTATGAAGGTAGTATAAATGACTAAGATGTAGCTATCCATCACAAATCCTTTTATATTGGAAAGAGAGTAAAATTTATACTATATAAATTTTTCCACATAATTGCTAGCATAGTATGATATTCTGCCAGCAAGTGTAGTACAAGTGTGCTTTTATGGGCATGTGCCTGAAAATAATAAGAAAGGGTGTGATGAAATGAGAAATAAAAATTGGAATGGTTTAAGTAGCTGGGATACTAGCTTGTAATTAATACAATAAGAAACAGAGACCTCAACATAATCTCATAGTGTGCTCACTCGCTCAAAGAAGTTATTCTCATAATCAATACCTACAACAGTATTGCTATCTTAACATAACAAGTATAAGTAAGGTTATAGGTCATAAACACTAACTTATAAAGTAGCTTAAATACTAGTTTGTATCTATTATAAAATCTACCATGGATGTTCTAGGTATAAATAAGTCAGCAATTGCAGATCAAAAATATTAGAGAATAGTATATATACCCAGAACACAGATCAAGAAATATAATACTCTATTACTGAAAAACTTGTTAGTTTCTAGGTCTGTCTCAGCCTAGTCACTGAGAACTATTATTAAAAAGCAGCAATTGGCAGTGATCTACATATATACATTATCTTCTCTACATCTGAATTCCATTTTATCCTTATAGAGGACTATGACCCTATATAAAAAGCAGTTGGTTTTGATTTCAAGATATGCTACTTCTCTATCTTCTCCAAAAAGGCCAGTTATACAGAAACTAAAAGCTTTCTATAAAAGGATCTAGTCCTAGCACCAAACACCATTGTCAAAGCCTATGATGTTTACTTATCCAAATTCTACTGACCTATACCAACACCAATAGAGTTTGCCCCCAACTGACATTGATGTTTGCTAAGCACTGAGTACACCTATTTACTGTCTCCATGACTGTCTTCCTATTCATTTGGTCATCATCTAATAAGCTCTACCAGTTTCAGACAATATTTTAGATACTTCCATTATTCCATCACTCTAGCTTGAACTACTATTGTTCTGTATGATTGGAATGGACAATCTCAAGTATTTAGGATAGCTATCAACTCTAAGAAATCTGATTCTGTTCTCTTAGGTTTCCTAGAGATAAGTTCTGTCTTGAGCATAGTTGTCAATGTCATCTTAGATTTTCTGGAGTGAATTTCATGAATTTTGCAGACTTTTGTCAATTGTCCTAATACTTCTCTAAATTTATTTTTATTTTCTTTCTTGAACTTGTTTGCTATTTTGAGACAAATCTTAGAGATATTAATTCATACAGCTACTGCTTTTAGCCATTTCTAGGTCATTTGAAAGAAATACAGATGTTTTGTATTGAAATTAGCAGTAGATATTGTACAATGGAAAACCAGTAGTAAAAGCTGAACAAAAACAGAGAACAAGACAGTTTTTTTTGAATTGGATCTCATCTGCTAGGTTATTCAAAATTAGAAGGCAATAGCATATAGTCAATTAGCTGAATTATTAAATTTGAAAATATTTCAAATTTCTCATTATATATATATATTCATTACTGCAGAACTATGTGAAAAAAATACTTTATCAGATTGAAATTACATATTCTTATTCTTTAGTACATTTTAAAGACAAAAACCTTTGTTGTCCTACTTCCAAAAGATATATATTTATGCTAGATAATATTGAGTGCCACTTTTTTAAATATACTACAACTTGCATAATAAATATTCTTCTAAAGTTGCTTAATGATATACAAGAATAGTAGATACAACATAAATCACCAAGGTAACTTGCTCTTTCCTTTATCTTATTCAGAAATTAGGTCTGTATATAGAGGTCTTATTCTACTAAGAGTCTGAAGTATACATAGTGACCTTGTCCTCTCAAATAGTTTCTAACTATCTAGTGTACATTATACTACTGAGTCAGATAGTCTTCTGGCCACAGTAAAATCAAAGAAAATAATAAAGCCAAAAAAAACTAGCTAAAGAAGCTATAAAACTCTAGAGCTAATTTAATATCAAATCTACTTTAGCAATCTGTTGGGAATATAAATACATTCTTAATAAGTGGAAATAGATATAGAGAAACTAAATCTAGAGTAGATAATATACTCTTACAAACTACATTCCCCTATCTCTTCAACCTATCTCCTATTTTAAAGCTCTACACAACCAAAGAGAAATCTTTAGCTATCTCTGTTAGAATTGAAGAAGATAGACTTGGTTTTTATTTATTTTATATTTTCAGACTTGAGGGTAGGGTTATGGTAATGTTACACATGAACATAAGTAGTTATGGTTATAGTCATACTATTACATAACACAAGAAAAGAATTTAGAACAATGATATCATACAATGTATATTATATATGTTAAGCTTGTAAAGTACACAAGACCTTTAGGATAAGGTTACATACAAATTAACTAGTTAGTATATATAAGTTCTCTTGTATAAACTTTATACAAGATTCCTTTTTTGTCTAAGTACTTGGGCTTAAGTCATAACAACCTCACTCAATATAGAACTGGTCATAGCTACTTTAGAAATTATTATCAATTCACAGTTCCCTCAGAAAACATAATCTGTCCATATGAAGAGGAACTACAAACACAAAAGCATATTATATGTCAGATGTTCTTGGGACCAAACAAGATATAGCTGTCCTAAGCAAATTCCTTGAGAGATTAGGTGTATTCACCAAAAATGAAATAAGCCTATCTAGATAGAAGTCATCTGCTATCAAAGACCCCTTACCTACTGAACATGATATAGAAAACCCTAAGGAGGACTAAAATAGCTCTCTGGACCAGCATACTACATCAAGTCACAGCTACCACCATATCTTCTATACTTTTCTATAACTATACTAATATTTCTCTTCTAGTTGATGTCTATTATTTACTACCATTGGCTTTGCCCATTCTCATAGCTAATGTGACCTACTCCAACATTCCCCTTAACCAGACATCTCTACTTTCACTCTGAACTATGATTTTATATTACAAATGTAAATACCATTCCACTGAGAGGATGTAATTACTTGAAATACTCACTATGTTATGATTCAATGCTCAAGGTGTTAAGCAAAGAACTAACTCGTGTATTGAGTGATACAAGAGAACTCAATAGAGTTCCTAATACAAAGTAGTCTACCTTATATACTACTACCCATGGTCCGTGCTGACTACTGTGCACCCTACCCTAAATGACCATGAGTATAACATGAGGCCAGCATATGTTGTCCATGCCATATGATGTCACTTTATTCTGGAACCTTCTACTTCCTTCTTCTATATCTCGTGATCGATCATGTGACTATGCCATCACTTGTGACTGATGTGACAGCGTGACCGATAGACCCTAACCTGAGTTGTTCTAAAAATAGAAAAATAAAAGAAGAAAGTAAAATAAAATAAAATAAAGTAAAAAGAGAAAATAAAAATGAAGTCCACCATCAACGATCTTGACACACTATGTCTTAGCACTAGTTTGCTTTTTATAGTATCAAAAATGGAAATAAACAACAATAACACTAAGTCAGGTGATCTAATTCAGTAGCATGTGAAAATATCTTATAAGTTCTCTTTTATGTGGTACACAATATCGTTGTTTATTCTCAATTTCCATACTGCTACAAGCAAACACAAAGTGCTAAAATACAGTTTGGGCAAGCTAGAGCTCAACAGAGAGTAGTCAATGGTTATCACAACAAGTGAATAATGGTTCTGAGGTTAAATACGAAGTTCTCAGGGTAGAAGTTAAAGTTCAGAAGAAACAGACAACAGACAATAGAATATGTACTAGAGTTTAGTATAGGCAGGATTTAAACCCACAATCTTGATAGCAGGAAAAAGACAAGGTATAATCAATGTGGCAGGGGTATTTACCACTATACCATTATAGCCCCCACATAGTATATGATTTCACAATGTAACTTAGATGATCAACAATTTATAGATAGTACATATCTCTTTCTCTTGTACTCTTTTAGTAGCCTTAGACTAATCAACATTTCTTTCTGACTGAGCTTGAAATATATGTTTACCACTGTCTAATTAACAACAGCCTTCCATCTTTATATCTAAGCTATATTGTAAGACATCGTCTTTCATTTATAAGTTATCTAGTATGTAGCAGGTTCTCTTCTTTGGTTAGTGTCAGATTCTACTTCCAGCAACAGCATTATCAGGAGTAGCAATCTCATTATTTATGAGTCTAGATCTTATAGAGCATGTGCTATGACCTCTACTTAATCAACAGAACTCAAGCAGTATTATACAAATCGTTAAGTGATATTCCTCCTCTAGATGGAAATGTCCAAGGCTATAATGAAGTGTCTGCTGCCATGGACCCAACTACAGAAATGAGTCAAGTCTGGGTGTAGAGAGACTCTCAGTACTACACCTAGTAAGCACTGTTTATTTTATGCATCAAGGTTAATATAATTTTGCCTGTTATGTACTTGTTAGGAACAGACCAGCTACTGAACCAGTTATACTAAAAGTGTGCAATGTCAAGCTTAGCTTTAACATCTGGCTAGTACTATATATGTACTTCATACTGTACTTCTGACAGTATCCTCCTTTCAAGGTATATGGTCCCCACATGGAAGTTATATGAATAGCTGCACCCAAGGGTTATGCCACGTGTCGTGGTCTTAGGGCCTTGACAGTCTTATGGGGTTTCTAAAGGGCCCAGTAAACTCTGCTTCATAGAGTGTCCAGTCTAATGGAGATGTGCAGCTAAGCAACTGGTACTAACCCTAGTGACACTCCTGGCCACGTCACACCTTCATGCTAACAACTGTCCATTTAAAGGAAATGGTTTTACCAGAAGTCAAACTGCTGACTGCTTGGAAGCTTGACATTATGTTAGGAACAGACCAGCTACTAAACCAGTTACACTAAAAGTGTGCAATGTCAAGCTTAGCTTTGACATCTGGCTGATACTATATATGTACTTCATACTGGACTCCTGACAGTACTTTTCATTGAATATATATCTGAGCACTGAAGGTATATGCAGTAACAGAGAATCATACTTCTTAACCTCAATCTAGCTACCTCCATTTCCTCTGCAAGAAAAGAAGAATGATGAATGTTTCAATAGGGGGAAAAATAGCTAAGTAAGAGGATTCAGAAGTATGCACAACAAATCTCTCAAGATTTCAGGAATTATCATTTACATGACTGTTATCATCATCATCATCTACATCTACAAAAATTGCTCATCGACTACTCTACTAGAAGTATTCAGCTATCTACTATAAGTTTCAACTATGACTTGAATATTCATCTGTTATACTGACAAATTCTTGTTTGTAGTGTAGTAAATGAATGAGATTATGATTCAGAATACTCTTCATTTTTGATTGAGACCAATTCCATTTGGAATACTCTGATATGAATGTTTATAATCATATACCATCTTGAATTTCTGAACTTGGTCACTACATGCCAATGCTGGCAAACAAAACTTTGTGCCAGGAACATGAATTCATCATTATTGGTTATGTTCCAGCATGTAAAATATCTCAGTTGGTTGCTTGCCTATATCCACTACCTAAGCTATCAGTGAGATCCTATGCAAATAGTGGTATCAGCAAAGCCAAAACTCGGTGTTGCTCAAATTAAATACTCAATATACTTGTGTGAGTGTAGTACTGCCAAGAGCTTATTGTTGACTGTTTGAGCCTACCAATTTCTTTGGTTTGTAGTTCTATATCTCACAGACAAGTTATTCACACTCCAAATATTGACAATTGATGAATAAAGGCTGGCATTGGATGGTGACTGCTATTGGCATCTTTGTACACAGGCTAATTTGATATGTTAGTTCTAGAGATATGTTGTATAGTCTGTCTGAATTACTATAAATTGTGTGTATACTGCCATGGATGATACCTCAAGAGAGTTCAATGTAGCAGACATACCCTGCAATGGCAATTCTATTGTAAACATTATAATACAAATGATTTGACAGTAAATACAATCCATAGAAGTTAGTTCAGTTCTCTGGTGAATCCTGGATCTTACCCAAACAGTCTTTCCATCTTCTTTTCTCTGTCTTTGAGTTCTTTCAACTACTCTTTTTCAATACATTCTGTCCACTTGTTGCCATGCCTGAAGTTGGAAAGATTTATCTTTGTTAGATGTCCCCAAATCATTTCAGACTAAGGCAGGAGGTATATATTTTGCTCATGTTTGAGTTAAACCCATAATAAAGGCTCTCTGTCCTGACCTATTGTCTATCCATCTTTCACACCTTGCGAGAATAGCTTATATCCATTGTAGTGCTTGACTACAAAATCAACTATATTCTAGATTATGAGTGAACAAGCACTAGTCATCAGCTTTATACTATTGCGTATAAATGCTATGTCATGTTATTGACTCCAAAACTGAACATACCAACAGCCAGTATCAATGACTTATTGTATTTGTACACCAGCTATGCCAGCTACAAATAGCAATGAGTTGTTTTCCAAGAGATTGTTTGTTCAGAGTATGTAAGAAGGTAATTTTGCCTATATAAGGCATAGTTATAGGGTTGCTATAGGGTTAACCAGTTTGCATACTCCACACTCTCAGAATAATATGCAAAGAGTCCTCTATCAGATGAGTACACACATAAATACCTATGGAGATGCTTTTGATTAGTCAAGTGGAAAGAATCAAACTGGACAGTGTTGTGATTCTAAGAATAACATAAGACAGTGTTATAATTGGAAATAATAGCAGTCAAGCCATCAGATGCTAGGTATATGGACAAAAACAACAACAAGTAAGTAGGGCCTATCATGTACCAAGCATACCACATAATTACTTGGTGATCTGCTTTCAATATTTGACATGTGTCCCTTTCTGCAGGCTAGGGGTCAAATGAGAGCTCCAGATTATTTATATTCCATATGATGATGAGAGATCTAGATAAAATGGCTACCTAGTTTTCATCTGGTGAAAATGCAATCTCCACATCATCTTTATAATCTATATGCCTAATAATCTCTGAAGTTACTGTATCTTGGAGTTCAATAGATTGTGTTGATTTGGTAGCTACCATCTTTCTGGAGGGTGAGACTGTGATAACTTCCTGTATATCATCTTGAGTGTTCATAGTAATAGGATATTTTTCCACCAGGTTCATGTTCCACATTCTCATGTGACTGCTCAGGTACAAAGGGAAGGGTGAATAAATAGATGTGGAAAGCACTTTTGGAAATAAGAATGATGAATGTCAAAATAAATCAGAGAGTATCATATATAAATAAGGTTAGCTTATTATTGGGGTCAAGTATTTAACCAGCCAACATGAGATAGGCACCATGACAAACAAGTGAGCAACATACCTTCAATTTAGGACATGCCAATGCCCTTTTCAAGACTATGACTGCTTCATGAGCCCTTTCTGAAATACTCATCATCTCTATCCAGAACAGTAACTTCTCATACAGTACATACTGAACTACCTCCATCAACATCTCCTCACATGAGGTGCACACAAAATAGTCTGTCTAGAATTGACATGAATATGAAAGGAGAGGAGAGATAGTAGACTTGTCAGTAGCTAGAATTTTTCAATTTTTCATGTCCAAAGTTTTCAAGCTACATATATTCAAGTAGGGCTCTGGTGATGCTATAGTTTTCAAACAGAGGATAGCAAACTGACATTCATGATGCTCTCGATCTTGAACAGCTGAAAGTGTGTTCAGTTCTTGTTTAAAGAGAGAGGAGAGAAGAAAGTTCTCAAATGAATAGTAATGGAAATGAAGGATGGAACCTTTGTTGATGATGAAAACAAGACTCTTTTGCACAAAATATAACATGTTCTGACTCTTAACTCCAAGAAGCATGATAAGCACATTATTATTAGGTGGCTCCTTGGAAAAAATCATGGCACCTATAACAGAAGTAACCACCTCAATCTCTTCCTCTTTGAGATCACATCTAAATAACATTTTAATAACAGCAGAGTACAAGGAATACAAGCTTTCCAGACCTTTTCCATTGCATTTTGATTGAAGTTTGGAAAACTATTCTTAAGGATTAGCCTAAAGAAATTCAGCAGCAGTAGTTGCCTAAATAAAAATATCAGTAGTGTGAGGAACCAGATAATCAAGGGCCTTTACAATCCATATATGTTTATGTTTCATCTCCATCTTATCAGCCATTTTGTTGAGTTGTGACATGAGAAATACATGAATGTCACTTGAGGCACTGTTCTCAGGCTTGACATTGGTACTAGAGGGAATATTAACATGTGTGCTGATGGAGCTGGGGAATGTTCTGGTGATAACATCCTCTGGTTGACTTGTAATCACCAACTTGAACTTCTTTAAGCAGTTGACCTGAATCTAGCAGTTGAATATATACAAGAGGTCTTTGTAGTCACTCTTTGCAGACAAGTCATGTCTAAAGCTACCACACTCATTCAATACATCTGTTACAATCACCAGAAGTTCCTTATACAGAATATCATCTAGGCTGGATGATAGCTTCTCAATGATATTTTCAAAAAGATGTTTGGTACCAGATAAACTACACCATTTATTGTGTTCAACCAAGTATTAGCAAAAGAAGGAGTATAGACAAACAAGATCACAAGTGATAGTGCACTAGAGAGCATCTGTAGTGATTGTAGTAGATTGTGTACAGTCAAATTGGAATAATATTACACATTGTTCCTGGTTTTGTAGTTGAATCAAAATGCTAGCTACCAGAGCAGATTTCCTAATACTAGAAGATCCCCTTATCCAGATTACATTGTTGCTGTAAACACTGTTGACCTCAGTTTCAATTTTATTTAGAATAGTACCATAGGTGTCAGACATATATAGATCATGCAGATTGAGCATGCTCTCTCTAAGAATGCTTACTAAATCATCTAGTTCCTTCTTCTCTTCTGCAACTATAGGGGATGATACCATGAATTAGTTAAGTTGGACAATTAATATAGGCACAGAGACCCGACCTTGCTCTAGTTAGATTTTCATAAGAAGATCTCTGTTAAATCTTTTTATAAAAGTATCTAGTTTCTTCTGTAATTCAATTGCTTTGTTCTTTTGAGTGGCAATGAGAATGTACTTGACTAGCACCACAGATTTAGCCAATGATCCATTTCAGATAAATTGATACATATGTGTTGAATTTTCAAGCCACTTCTGAATGAAATTTCCTATCATTCCAGGAAATTCATTGATAGTGGCACCCAGTTTGTTAGACTTTGGAACTTTCTTGAGTTAGTTGAGTTGGCCAGGTGGGGAGCTCATACTCTCTACAAGGTTTTGTATTGCTTCATGAGATTCTTCTTGAGTCTTGAAATGCTAAGAAATCAACTAGTTATACTATTAGTAACAAAGAACAGAAATTGATTCACTTTGTAGACAAAATTAATGCAATCAAACACTTTTCATGCTATAGAGCTAAACTATTTTAAGTCAGACAACAGACACATGTGTTAGTCAACAATGTTTTACCCCACTTAAAGGCTTTTTTAACTCCTTAATCACTTCAACAACATCTCTTGTAGGGCCAAGATAATCCAAAGTGGGTCAGAAGTTGTTCAAACTCTCTATTTGTTATGAACTAAAACTCTGAAAGTGGAGTAGTAGAACAACTTTTATATTGAGTAACACAAGAGAACTCAATAGAGATCCCTTTACAAACTAGTCTACCTTATATACTACTACCAATGGTCTGTGCTCATTACTGTGCACCCTACCCTAAACAACCATGTGTAGAACATGAGGTCAACATGTGTGATCCATGTTGTATAATGTTATTTGTTCTAGAACCTTCTACTTCATTCTTCTAAGTCTTGTGATCAATGTTGTGACCACACCCCTAGGTTGTGACTGATGTGACAGTGTGACCAATCACTTCTAACCCTAACCCTAGTTGTTCTAAAAATAAAAAATAAAAATAAAAGAAAAGAAAAGAAGAAAAATAAAAATAAAAATCAAGTCCACTCTCAGTGATCTTGATACTATTGTAGCCTTGATTTGTGCACACAGTGTACTCAAGTTGTAATTGTATGCTTATGACTTAGCTTGAACTGAGAATATAAATATACTGTTATGGGATGCTTTGGACATTAACAATTTTTATTTTATTTTCTTTTATTTTTCAATTTTACTTTTCTTTTTCTTTTGCTTTTTCTTTTTCTTGAAGAACAATAAAGAGGCACATGACAATGAAGTCACATGACAGGTCACATGATGTGATGTCACAAGCCTAGAACATGATGGAAGGGTCTGAAAGATGATGTCAGAGCACCTAGAGTACACATGGTGGCCTTGAGTAGGATATAAGGCAGGAATGAGGATGAAGTATGGACATGAGGGTAGGGTTAATTATTGGTAGCACGGACCATGAGTTTTTGTATAAATAGGACACTAATTAAGAAGAGGCTCCTTGTTGAGTTCTCTTGTGAATTCCCCACTTGATATCCTATCTTAAGAGATTTACTGCCTTGTACGGTCATTTGTCATTGTGATAAGTGGTTGCCACAATATATACCAGTAATCAAGACATCATATCTTAGCAATGATCCAGAGATGTAATCCTTAGATCAAATTATTAAATTCTATCTTGAAGTTGGCTGAAATATCCTAAGTAAATCAGGAGTGATCAAGGAAAATATCAGCTCACATTTTGTTTCCTTCTGTACTTTGGAAACTAGGTATTTCCATAAATTATCTCTCTTGATGCTAGATTTACACAGGAAATTGTCAATGTTACTGTGCCTAATACCAAGGTATTTCTCTCACTGAAAACATTTGTATATTTCAATATTCAGATCACTTCCTTTCTTGAGAATACTAGACCACATGATAAATTAGGACTACTTGCATACAGAAAGCTCAACTCATCACTTGTTTTTCAACTTTAAATGCTGTTCACCCTTGATTTTTTCTCTACTTTCCCTTCTATATCTTGAAGAGAACTAGAACTATCTTCCTTATCAAAGTACTTGACAATGAATAGGTGTAAAAATTGATGTTTGAGCTTTCAGATAAATTCTGAAAGTAAATTTGATCACTTGAGCCTGCTGATGGATTAAGCTGATGGATGGCATAGCACTCACTGACAACTTGGATGACATGCTTCATAGTAGATTCATTTGGTACTGCCATTGATACAACTTTCAGATAGAGTGAGTAGAAATCAATAGGATACTGGTTGACACAAGAATAAGAATAAAGTCATGACACAAACAATCACAGAAGCAGCTGCTACTGCCTTACAAGTTGAAACCAGGTGAGAATATAATCTGTACCCAGATATGTCAGAAGCATATTAAAGCTGTGAACATAAGAGCAGTAATAAGTGCATTTATCATTTTGCAAAGCACCATTGGATTTTTTCCTTTGAAAGATGACTGCATACATTTGTGTGAGTATTATCCATTATGTAGAACATTTCTATTTGTGAGTGCAAACACTAAACAAAGATAGAAAAATTCTTATCAATTACTTTGTCACTCATTAATTTCTCACATATACTGTGGTTAATTCTCATACCACATTATTGAGACTTGTGGCTAATTTATTTTGCTACTCATCAAAAGTTTATTCTGTATTAATTTTGGATAAAGAATTAACTCATACATCACAAATAGACAATCCTCTAATATCTGCTAATCAGTTCATGTTATGAATCAAAGCTCAAAGAGTTAAGCAATGAAATAACTCTTGTATTGAGTAACACAAGAGAACTCGATAGAGTTCCTAATACAAAGTAGTCTACCTTATATACTATTCCTCATGGTCCATGCTAGCTACTGTGCACCCTACCCTAAACGACCATGAGTATAACATGAGGCTAGCATGTGTTGTCCATGCTGTATGACGTCACTTTGTTCTAGAACCTTCTACTTCCTTCTCCCACGTCTCATGATCAGTCTTGTGACTACGCCATCAATTTGTGACTCATGTGACAGCATGACTGATAAACCCTAACCCAAGTTGTTCTAAAAATAGAAAATTAAAAAGAAAAAAGAAAAGAAAAGTAAAATAAAAATGAAGAGGAAAAATAAAATAAAGTCTATTGTCAACGATCTTGACAGTTCAGTATTGGGAGTAACCAATATCAAAAAGTTATAGTCAAATATCTCTATGAACACCTGACCTCAACTTTTTCTTTTCTTTTCTTCATTTTTTTTTCATACATACTTGACTTCATATCTCCATAACTTGGATCTCTCCCAACATCAACTTGACTGCAGTGAATGGAAAAAGCCTCACTTAATTCACAGTTCTATTTTTGACAAACACAACAGGACTCTAAGGTGGCATTGCTGCAATGTTCTTATTTAATTCTCATTTCACCTCGTATGCTTTTGCTATTATTGTGATAGGCTGACTCTCTGTTTTTTATACTTTAGGGTATTATCTCAAGTATGATTATCAATCTGCCACTTATATGTGAGAAGTAGCAAGTACTGAAAGTGAAAGTATACATATGGCTATCAGTTACTATATAGGAGCATTAGCAAAGAGCCTGTACACTTCTTCAGAATTAAAATTCAGTTCTGTTTGTCTGATAATGTTATTGTGAATACAGGTACCTCAGGTCAATTGTAGTTGTTTTGTTGAATGAGAGTTCAACAGTGAAGTCTACAGACTCCCTCATGATCATGACAGCTTCATTTGTTCTTATCTTTATTCAAACTGGCATATTCAAATTTGCCATAATCTTTTTTGTTCTGAAAAGAAGTAGAACACACAATTATTTATGAATGCCTTCAATCTTCTTTTCATCATAGAAATACTTTAATAGCTTGCAATGAAGTTTCAGCTAATAGATTAAGTGGGGTAGGATTAATAGAGATGGCACTCTAAGCACTTCCATATATTCAACTAGGAACTCAGATCTTAGAAGAGATATTCTTGGTCAAAGTCACAGTATAATCAAGACTTGAGCTAAATAGATATATTTTTTCTACTATAACTTGAGTCATATATAATTAGAAACTCTTATAGACCAATATATGAATAGTAACTTTGACTATATTCAATTCTGTCTTACTAATATTATTTTCCTAAATTATTGTTAGAACCTGTATCAGGTTTATTTGTACTACCCAACTTGTTTCTATAATAAAGATATCCAATAAATATAAACAAACAAAAGCAAATGATATTACAATAATTATATATGAAACCAGTTTTATAATTAAAGGAACTTTGTTTTAACCTTATTGTTAACTATATAATAAATATAAATAGTTTTCCTCAAAATTGAGGATTTGTAGATTTCCTTTGTAATTATAATCATAGTATGCCTCATTCTGCTTTTATTTTTAGATAGATATATTAAAACTTCCATCACTATCTATTAATCCTCTAACAAATTCTAGAGTTAAAGGTTCTGGATGTGTAAGATATAAAGCTGGTATAATCTCCAAAGGGTTAGCTTTAGGGTTGGGGAAAACTGCAGATAGTTCTCTATGACTTTAGTACTTTATATATATAAATAGCAAAAATATATGAAAGAAAAAGTTATAAAATTTAAAGTACCTATTGGTAAAAAAAACATATTTTGAAGGTGATATTAGGAAAATAAATCCTTATGCATTTGGTTTTTTTTTATTGTAAATTTGAGGCTCCAAAAGACTTAATGTACCTTATAATACAATTATATGTAAATACTACAAAATCTTTAAACCAAAAATCAATTACTCTATTTATATATAATAATATAATATTTAATCATATGCTAATTATTTAATTAATCATTTATTTAATTATAAAGTTTATAGTTATAGTTTGTCATAAATAATTTTTCATGCAATTACTTCTTTCCCTTTTACTACCATCTTACATGATAGTACCCATAAGAGAATTAGCAAATAAACATCTTTACTTCTATCAGTTCCAAACTCTCAAATATGGCTCATTTACTATTCAATGCAGACATGGACATTGAAGACAACATCAGAAGAAGATCTACTTCCTTTAGCAAAGCAACCTCTGGAAGCATCTCTGTATCTTCTGTAGCTTTATCTTGTGCTTACCACCTTAAGATGGAATATAATAACAACTTCCCAAACAAGATAGAAGTTGACCCAATTAATAGTTCTCATCTGTTATATAGCGATGATGTTGAAAGAAGAGAAAATTCAGTCAGTAAGGCAACTGATCCAGGTCCTACTAGGAGCTTACAATATATTTTACATAATATACCAGCCCTCAACAAGGCACCTGAACTTCAAGGCAAGGGTGCTTCTATTAATACTACTAATATGAGTTTTCTGCAGAAGGATATCATCAATATCCAATTGCCCTATGATCCAAACAGACTAACTAAAGTAGATCTATGGTGTTATGATCTTAATCCTTAGGGTTGGATATAAGAATCACTCTTGTATTAGAGAAACACAAGAGAACTCGATAAAGAGCTCTTTTACAAAATAGTCTACCTTATATACTCCTACAGATGGTCTGTGCTAACTACTGTGCACCCTACCCTAAATGACCATGTGTAAAGTATAAGGCCAACATATGGTGTCCATATTGTATGATATCATTTTGTTCCAGAACCTTTTCTTAAGTCCTGTGATCAATGTTGTGACTACATCATCAGATGTGACTGATCACTTCTAACCCTAACCCCAGAGTTCTAAAAATAAAAAATAAATCAAGACAAAAAATGAGAAATAAAATAAAAAAGACTAAGTTTACTTTCTGTTGTCTTGATATATGGGATAGTAATTTCTACACTATTTTCCTTCATGGCTTATTAGAGCATCTTTCCTCTAACACCAAATGTATCAAGGAGTCCTTAATTCACATTGCCAAGTACATTGACAACAAGAGTATTAATATTAATAAATCTAATAATGTTGCTGACCTCAGTAGCATAGGTGAAGTAGCTTGGAAGTTTATATCTTCCATCTACAATTCAGGATGGGATTCACTTCTCACTGATGAAAACAATAATTTCTTCAGACAAAAGATAACATCTAAATTCACCCCCAAAAATAATCCCATCAAAACAGGAAAAAATGAAGAGAAGAGTGCAGACAAACTGGCAAGTATTAAAAGATTGCCTTCTCCAATCCTGGCCAAATCTTCCAAGGAGGTAAAAGAAATCTCCAAATATTTCAAACAACCAAGCAAGCTCTGAACAATAAAGCTAAGAGAAATTCATATGTTCAAATGTCTAAGCCAACCACCTTTGCTAGAAAAGTTCTCAAAATTAAAGAGGCCTTCCCAAATATCCAAGCTAAAAAAATCGAAAATATTCAAAAAATCATCAACAATTATGGTAAGCCCAAACTAAAGATCAACATAACCATAAAGGGTCTCTTAAGGAAATATGTTATTATCTCTATGAGTAATGATAACAAAACTAAGTTTATGGAAGATAGTTGCAATCATGTAACTAATATTAATAAAGCATTAAAAAACATTCAGTCAGAAGTTATGGTTAACTTTATTTGCTCAGACCAATTAGGAGTCACAATTGTTACTAACAAAGTAGTGTCTCTATTGGATCTCCAAACAATTGAAAGCCATGTCAAGAGTGCTAAATATATCATAGCTAAAGAAGTCAAAATTCTGTAACTTTTGCAATCCAAATTGTATCTAAAGATTATAGATATTTCTTACCTTTGAGAAAATACTAACACCCCCATTATATCAGAGATTGTAGAAGATATCTTGAAAAAAAATGATATTTTTAACAATATTGCACTAGCCTTGAAACTCTGAATAATCAAGGTCTTTCCCAAATCTGACATGGTGACCATATGGATTGATATTTGGAACATCCAAAATAGTAAAAAAGCTAAAGGACTAATCAACAAATGCTTTAACATAGAAAGCTACATAGCTATGATTAGAGATATTAATATGAATCCTAGTATGCCTCAA